>CAJHQQ010000863.1:0-134722 GCA_905132885.1 Moricandia moricandioides | reverse complement strand
GTTGGCATTCCTATTTTATGAAAGTGCATGGATATTGATCAAACACACGACGACACTAAGCATAAAGCCCGGTTCTTAACTATTTTAAGTCAGAAAACGTTCTACAACCAATTTGAGGCTCAAAACGGTTGAATTTGTGTCCAAAAAAGGGCCAGGACTTATTACTTCCATTGTTGGTTTTGTGGCGTTTCCCTAAACCCTAAACCTTTGTCCCAAAACCCTTAACCCTAAACCCTATATCCTTCAATTCATAATTATTTTTTGGAATTTATACTTGATGAAAATGCATGGATATTGATCGAAAACATGACCACAAAACGCATAATGACCGGTTAGCAACTTTGTTAAGGCCTAAAACATTCCACAGCCAGTTTGAGGCTCAAAAGGTTGAATTCGGGTCCGAAGAATGGCCAGGCCTTATCACTACCATTAATGGTTTTGTGGTGTTTCCATAAACCCTAAACCCCAAACCCCAAACCCAAAACCCTAAACCCTAAACCATATATCCTTCAATTACAAATGATTTGTTGGCATTTCTACTTTCTGAAAGTGTGTGGATATTGATTGGAAATACGACGACACAATGCATAAAGAACACTTCCCACCTATTTTAAGGCCCAAAACGTTCCACAGCCAGTTTGAGGTGTAAAATGGTCAGGCTTTATCACTGCCATTGATGGTTTGGTGGTGTTTCCATAAACACTAAATCTAAACCCTTATATCCTTTAATTCCGAATGATTGGTTGGCATTCCTATTTTATGAAAGTGTGTGGACATTGATTAAACACATGACGACACTAAGCATAAATTCTGGTTCTCAATTATTTTAAGGCAGAAAACGTTCCACAACCAATTTGAGGCTCAAAGTGGTTGAGTTTGTGTCTGAAAAATGGCCAGGACTTATCACTTCCATTGTTGGTTTTGTCGCATTTCCCTAAACCCTAAACCCTTATCCCAAAACCCTAAACCCTAAACCATGTATCCTTCAATTCGTAATTATTTGTTGGCATTTATAATTGATGAAAGTGCATGGATATTGATCGAAAACACAACCACAAAACGCATAATGACTGGTTCGCAACTTTGTTATGGCCCAAAACGTTCCACAGCCATTTTGAGGCTCAAAAGGTTGAATTTGGTTCCGAAGAATGGCCAGGCCTTGTCACTGCCATTGATGGTTTTATGGCGTTTCTCTAAACGTTAATCCCTAAACACTAAACCCCAAGCCCCAAACCCTAAACCTTATATTATTTAATTTATAAAATTTGAGTGAATTTGCGAGGGCCCGCATTATTTGTTGGCGTTTCTACTTTTTGAAAGTGTGTGGATATTTATCGAAAACACGACAACAAAACTCAAAATGACAGGTTCACAACTTTTTTCAGACCTTAAACGTTCCACAACCAATTTGAGGCTCAAAACGGTTGTATTTGTGTCCGAAAAATGGCCTGGACTTATCACTTCCATTGTTGGTTTTGTGGTGTTTCCCTAAGCCCTAAACCCTTCCCAAAACCCTTAACCCTAAACCCTATATCCTTTAATTCATAATTATTTGTTGGAATTTATACTTGATGAAAGTGCATGGATATTGATCGAAAACATGACCAAAAAACGCATAATGACCGGTTCGCAACTTTGTTAAGGTTCAAAACGTTCCACAGCCATTTTGAGGCTGAAAAGGTTGAATTCGGGTCCGAAGAATGGCCAGGCCTTATCACTCAACCCTCAACCTTATATCCTTCAATTTCGAATGATTTGTTGGTATTATACTTTATGAAAGTGTGTGGATATTGATCGAAAACACGACAACACAATGCATAATGACCAGTTCGCAACTATTTTAAGGCCAAAACGTTCCACAACCAGTTTGAGGCTCAAAACGGTTGAATTCGGGTCCAAAGAATTGCAAGGCCTTATCACTTCCATTGTTTGTTTTGTGGCGTTTCCATAATCGCTAAACCTAAACCCTTATATCATTCTATTCAGAATGATTGGTTGGCATTTGTACTTTAATAAAGTGCGTGGATATTGATCAAACACACGACGTCACTAAGCATAAAGTCCGGTTCGAAACAATTTTAAGGCCCAAAACGTTGCACAGCCATTTGAGGCTCAAAATGGTTGAATTTGTTTCCAAAAAATTCCTAGGACTTATCACTGCCATTGATGGTTTTGTGGTGTTTCCCTAAACCATAAACCCTAAACCCCACACCGTCAACCCTAAACTCTCTATCCTTCAATTCCAAATTATTTCCTTGCATTTCGAACACAAGAAATTGCGTGGATATTGGTCGAAAACAAGACCACAATACACATACGGTTCGCAACTTTGTTAAGACCCAAAAAGTTCCACAACCAGTTTGAGGCTTGAAATGGTTGAATTTTTGTCCAAAAAATGGTCAGGCCTTATCACTGCCATTGATGGTTTTGTTGTGTTTCCATAAACCCTAAACCCTAAACCGTAAACCCCAAACTCTTAACCCTCAACATTATATCCTTCAATTTCGAATGATTTTTTGGCATTTCTACTTTATGAAAGTGCGTGGATATTGATCGAAAACACAAGGACACAATTCATAAAGATCGGTTCACAACTATTTTAAGGCCCAAAACGTTCCACAGCCAGTTTGACGCTCAAAACAGTTGAATTTGGGTCCAAAGAATGGGCATGCCTTATCACTGCCATTGATGGTTTTATGGCGTTTCCCTAAACCTTAGCCCTAAACCTTAAACCCCATACCCTAAACCCCAAAACCTAAACCCTATATCCTTTAATTCAGAAAATTTGTGTGAATTTGTTTGGGACCCGCATGAGTTGTTGGCATTTCTAATTTTTCAAAGTGTATGGATATATATATTGAAAACACGACGACATAAAGCAAAATAAATGGTTCGCAACTTTTTTAAGACCCAAAACGTTCCACAACCAGTTTGAGGCTCAAAACGGTGGAATTCGGGTCAGAAAAATGGCCAGGCCTTATCACTTCCATTGATGGTTTTGTGGCATTTCCATAAACCTTAAACCCTAAGCCCTAAACCCTAAACCCTAAACCATATATCCTTCAATTAAGAATGATTTGTTGGCATTTCTACTTTATGAAAGTGTGTGGATATTGATTGAAAATGCGACGACACAATGCAAAAAGACCAGTTCCCAACTATTTTAAGGCCTAAAACGTTCTACAACCAGTTTGAGGTGTAAAATGGTTTAATTTGTGTCCGAAAATGGCCAGGCTTTATCACTGCCATTAATGGTTTGGTAGTGTTTCCATAAACGCTGAACCTAAACCCTTATATCTTTCAATTTTGAATGATTGGTTGGCATTCCTATTTTATGAAAGTGCAGGGATATTGATCAAACACACAACGACACTAAGCATAAAGCCCGGTTCTTAACTATTTTAAGTCAGAAAACGTTCTACAACCAATTTGAGGCTCAAAACGGTTGAATTTGTGTCTAAAAAAGGGCCAGGACTTATTACTTCCATTGTTGGTTTTGTGGCGTTTCCCTAAACCCTAAACCTTTGTCCCAAAACCCTTAACCCTAAACCCTATATCCTTCAATTCATAATTATTTTTTGGTATTTATACTTGATGAAAATGCATGGATATTGATCGAAAACACGACCACAAAACGCATAATGACCGGTTAGCAACTTTGTTAAGGCCTAAAACATTCCACAGCCAGTTTGAGGCTCAAAAGGTTGAATTCGGGTCCGAAGAATGGCCAGGCCTTATCACTACCATCAATGGTTTTGTGGTGTTTCCATAAATCCTAAACCCCAAACCCCAAACCCAAAACCCTAAACCATATATCCTTCAATTACAAATGATTCGTTGGCATTTCTACTTTCTGAAAGTGTGTGGATATTGATTGGAAATACGACGACACAATGCATAAAGAACACTTCCCACCTATTTTAAGGCCCAAAACGTTCCATAGCCAGTTTGAGGTGTAAAATGGTTTAATTCGTGTCCAAAAAATGGCCAGGCTTTATCACTACCATTGATGGTTTGGTGGTGTTTCCATAAACACTAAACCTAAACCCTTATATCCTTTAATTCCGAATGATTGGTTGGCATTCCTATTTTATGAAAGTGCGTGGACATTGATTAAACACACGACGACACTAAGCATAAATTCTGGTTCTCAATTATTTTAATGCAGAAAACGTTCCACAACCAATTTGAGGCTCAAAGTGGTTGAATTTGTGTCTGAAAAATGGCCAGGACTTATCACTTCCATTGTTGGTTTTGTCGCATTTCCCTAAACCCTAAACCCTTATCCCAAAACCCTCAACCCTAAACCATGTATCCTTCAATTCGTAATTATTTGTTGGCATATATAATTGATGAAAGTGCATGGATATTGATCGAAAACACAACCACAAAACGCATAATGACTGGTTCGCAACTTTGTAATGGCCCAAAAAGTTCCACAACCATTTTGACGCTCAAAAGGTTGAATTTGGGTCCGAAGAATGGCCAGGCCTTGTCACTGCCATTGATGGTTTTATGGCGTTTCTCTAAACGTTAATCCCTAAACACTAAACCCCAAGCCCCAAACCCTAAACCTTATATTATTTAATTTATAAAATTTGAGTGAATTTGCGAGGGCCCGCATTATTTGTTGGCGTTTCTACTTTTTGAAAGTGTGTGGATATTTATCGAAAACACGACAACAAAACTCAATATGATCGGTTCACAACTTTTTTCAGACCTTAAATGTTCCCTAACCAGTTTGAGCCTCAAAACGGTTGAATTTGGGTCCCAATAATGGCCAGGACTTATCACTACCATTGATGGCTTTGTGGGGTTTCCCTTAACCCTAAAACCTAAAACCCAAATCCAAAACCCTAATCCCCAAACCCCAAACCCTAAACCCTGAACCTCATTTCTTTCAATTAAGAAAATTCAGGTTAATTTGTGTGGGACCTTTTTTCTTTCAATCAAAAACACGACGACAAAACACATCAAAACCGGTGCACAACTTTTTTAAGGCCCAAAACGTTCCACAGCTAGTTTGAGTTTCAAAACGGTTGAATTTGGTTCTGAAAATTGGCCAGGCCTTAACACATGCATTGATGGTTTTGTGGCGTTTACCCTAAATCCTAATGCCTAAACCCCCAAAAATAAACCATAAACCCTATAACCATCAATTTGGAAAATTCGGGTGAATATGAAAGTGCGTGAATATTAATTGAAAACAAGACGAAAAAATGCATAAAGACCGATTCGCAACTATTTTAAGGCCCAATACATTCCATAGCCAGTTTGAGGCTCAAAATGTTCCTTTAATTCCGAATTATTTCTTGGCATTTCTATTTGAAGAAATTGTGTGGAATTTATCGAAAACAAGACCACAATACGCATAATGACCGGTTCAGAACTTTGTTAAGACCCAAAACGTTCCAAAACCAGTTTGAGGCTCGAAACGGTTGAATTCTTGTCCAAAAAAGGGCCAGGCCATATCACTGCCATTGATGGTTTTGTTGTGTTTTCATAAACCCTAAACCGTAAACCCCACACTCTCAACCCTCAACCATATATCCTTTAATTCCGAATGATTTGTTGGCATTTCTACTTTATGAAAGTGCGTGGATATTGATCGAAAACACGACGACACAATGCATAAAGACAGGTTTACAACTATTTTAAGGCCCAAAACATTCCACAGCCAGTTGAGGCTCAAAACGTTTGAATTCGGGTCCAAAGAATGGCCAGGCATTATCACTGCCATTGATGGTTTTGTGGCGTTTCCCTAAACTTAATCCCTAAACCCTAAACCCCGTACCCTAAACCCCAAAACCTAAACCCTATATCATTTGATTCAGAAAATTCTTGTGAGTTTGCGTGGGACCCACATGATTTGTTGGCCTTTTTACTTTTTGAAATTGAATAGATATTTATCGAAAACATGACGACAAAAGGCAAAATTACCGGTTCGCAACTTTGTTAAGACCCAAAAAGTTCCACAACCAGTTTGAGGCTCAAAACAATTGAATTCTTGAACAAAAAATGGCCAGGCCCTATCATTGCCATTGATGGTTTTGTGGTGTTTCCATAAACCCTAAACCCTAAACCCCAAACCCTCAACCCTAAACCCTATATCCTTATTTTCCGAATGTTTGTTGGCATTTCTACTTTATGAGAGTGCATGGATATTGATCGAAAACACGATGACTGAATGCATAAAGACCGATTCACAACTATTTAAAGGCCAAAAACTTTCCACAGCCAGTTTCAGACTCAAAGACGGTTCAATTCGGGTGCAAAAGATGGCCACTCCTTATCACTTCCTTTGATAGTTTTGTGTCGTTTCCAAAAACCCTAAACCTTAAACCCTAAACCCTCAACCCTCAACTCTCAACCATATTTCCTTCAATTCTGAATGATTTGTTGGAATTTATAATTTATGAAAGTGCGTGGATATTGATCGAAAAAATGACAACACAATGCAAAAAGACCATTTCGCAACTATTTGAAGGCGCAAAACGTTCCACAGTGAGTTTGAGGTTCAAAACGGTTTAATTTGTGTCCGAAAAATGGTCAGGTCTTATCACTGCCATTGATGGTTTTGTGGCATTTTCCTAAAACCTAAATCCTAAACCCCAAAAATAAAACCTAAACCCTATACCCATATATTTGGAAAATTCGGGTGAATATGCCTCGGATCCGCAAGATTTGTTGGCGTTTCTACGTTATGAAAGTGCGTGCATATTGATCGAAAACACGACGACACAATGCATAAAGACCGAATCACAACTATTTTAAGGTCCAAAACATTCCACAGCCAGTTTGAGGCTCAAAATGGTTGAATTCATGTCCGAAAATGGCCAGGCCTGATCACTACCATTGATGGTTTTGTGGGGTTTCCATTAACAAAAAACCCTAAACCCTAACACTATATCCTTAGTTTCCAAATGATTTGTTGGAATTTCTACTTTATGAAATTGCGTGGATATTGATCGAAAACACGACGACAAAATGCATAAAGACCGGTTCACAACTATTTTATGGCCAAAGACTTTCCACATCAAGTTTCAGACTCAAAACGGTTGAATTCGTGTCCAAAAAATGGCCAGGACTTATCACTTCCATTGTTATTTTTTTGTGGCGTTTCCTCAAACCCTAAACCCTAAACTCTCTATCCTTCAATTCCAAATTATTTCTTGGCATTTCAAACACAAGAAATTGCGTGGATATTGGTCGAAAACAAGACCACAATACACATATGGTTTGCAAATTTGTTAAGACCCAAAACGTTCCACAACAAGTTTGAGGCTCGAAACGGTTGAATTTTTGTCCAAAAAATGGCCAGGCCTTATCACTGCCATTGATGGTTTTGTTGTGTTTCCATAAACCCTAAACCGTAAACCCCAAACTCTCAACCCTCAAGATTATATCCTTTAGTTTCGAATGATTTGTTGGTATTTCTACTTTATGAAAGTGCGTGGATATTGATCGTAAACACAAGGACACAATTCATAAAGATCGGTTCACAACTATTTTAAGGCCCAAAACGTTCCACAGCCAGTTTGACGCTCAAAACGGTTGAATTCGGGTCCAAAGAATGGGAAGGCCTTATCACTGCCATTGATGGTTTTATAGCGTTTCCCTAAACCTTAGCCCTAAACCTTAAACCCCATACCCTAAACCCCAAAACCTAAACCCTATATCCTTTAATTCAGAAAATTTGAGTGAATTTGTTTGGGACCCGCATGATTTGTTGGCATTTCTAATTTATCAAAGTGGATGTATATATATCGAAAACACGACGACATAACGCAAAATGAATGGTTCGCAACTTTTTTAAGACCCAAAACGTTCCACAACCAATTTGAGGCTCAAAACGGTGGAATTCGGGTCAGAAAAATGGCCATGCCTTATCACTTCCATTGATGGTTTTGTGGCATTTCCATAAACCTTAAACCCGAAGCCCTAACCCTAAACCATATATCCTTCAATTAAGAATGATTTGTTGGCATTTCTACTTTATGAAAGTTTGTGGATATTGATTGAAAATGCGACGACACAATGCAAAAAGACCAGTTCCCAACTATTTTAAGGCCCAAAACGTTTACAACCAGTTTAAGGGTTAAAATGGTTTAATTAGTGTCCGAAAATGGCCAGGCTTTATCACTGCCATTGATGATTTGGCAGTGTTTCCATAAACGCTGAACATAAACCCTTATATCCTTCAATTTCGAATGATTGGTTGGCATTCCTATTTTATGAAAGTGCATGGATATTGATCAAACACATGACGACACTAAGCATAAAGCCCGGTTCATAACTATTTTAAGGCCGAAAACGTTCTACAACCAACTTGAGGCTCAAAACGGTTGAATTTATGTCCGAAAAATGGCCAGGACTTATTACTTCCATTGTTGGTTTTGTGGCGTTTCCCTAAACCTTAAACCTTTATCCCAAAACCCTTAACCCTAAACCCTATATCCTTCAATTCATAATTATTTTTTGGAATTTATACTTGATGAAAATGCATGGATATTGTTCGAAAACACGACCACAAAACGCATAATGACCGGTTAACAACTTTGTTAAGGCCTAAAACATTCCACAGCCAGTTTGAGGCTCAAAAGGTTTAATTCGGGTCCGAAGAATGGCCAGACCTTATCACTACCATTAATGGTTTTGTGGTGTTTCCATAAACCCTAAACCCCAAACCCCAAACCCAAAACCCTAAACCATATATCCTTCAATTACAAATGATTTGTTGGCATTTCTACTTTCTGAAAGTGTGTGGATATTGATTGGAAATACGACGACACAATGCATAAAGAACACTTCCCACCTATTTTAAGGCCCAAAACGTTCCACAGCCAGTTTGAGGTGTAAAATGGTTTAATTTGTGTCCGAACCAGGCTTTATCACTTCCATTGATGGTTTGGTGGTGTTTCCATAAACAGTAAACCTAAACCCTATATCCTTTAATTCCGAATGATTGGTTGGCATTCCTATTTTATGAAAGTGCGTCGACATTGATTAAACACACGACGACACTAAGCATAAATTCTGGTTCTCAGTTATTTTAAGGCCGAAAACGTTCCACAACGAATTGGAGGCTCAAAGTGGTTGAATTTGTGTCTGAAAAATGGCCAGGACTTATCACTTCCTTTGTTCGTTTTTTCGAATTTCCCTAAACCCTAAACCCTTATCCCAAAACCCTCAACCCTAATCCAAGTATCCTTCAATTCGTAATTATTTGTTGGCATTTATACTTGATGAAAGTGCATGGATATTGATCGAAAACACAACCACAAAACGCATAATGACTGGTTCGCAACTTTGTTATGGCCCAAAACGTTCCACAGCCATTTTGAGGCTCAAAAGGTTGAATTTGGGTCCGAAGAATGGCCAGGCCTTGTCACTGTCATTGATGGTTTTATGGCGTTTCTCTAAACGTTAATCCCTAAACACCAAAACCCCAAGCCCCAAACCCTAAACCTTATATTATTTAATTTATAAATTTGAGTGAATTTGCGAGGGCCCGCATTATTTGTTGGCGTTTCTACTTTTTGAAAGTGTGTGGATATTTATCGAAAACACGACAACAAAACTCAAAATGACCGGTTCACAACTTTTTTCAGACCTTAAATGTTCCCTAACCAGTTTGAGGCTCAAAACGATTGAATTTGGGTCCCAATAATGGCCAGGACTTATCACTACCATTGATGGATTTGTGGTGTTTCCCTTAACCCTAAACCCTAAAACCCAAATCCAAAACCCTAATCCCCAACCCCCAAACCCTAAACCCTGAACCTTATTTCTTTCAATTAAGAAAATTCAAGTTAATTTGTGTGGGACCCGCCTGATTTGTTGGCAGTTCACTTTATGAAAGTGTGTGGGAATTAATCAAAAACACGACGACAAAGCACATCAAAACCGGTGCACAACTTTTTTAAGGCCCAAAACGTTCCACAACTAGTTTGAGTTTCAGAACGGTTGAATTTGGTTCTGAAAATTGGCCAGGCCTTAACACATGCATTGATGGTTTTGTGGCGTTTACCCTAAATCCTAATGCCTAAACCCCCAAAAATAAACCATAAACCCTATAACCATCAATTTGGAAAATTCGGGTGAATATGCGTCGGATCCGCAAGATTTCTTGACATTTCTACTTTATGAAAGTCCGTGGATATTGATCGAAAACAAGACGACAAAATGCATAAAGACCGATTCACAACTATTTTAAGGCCCAATACATTCCATAGCCAGTTTGAGGCTCAAAATGTTCCTTTAATTCCGAATTATTTCTTGGCATTTCTATTAGAAGAAATTGCGTGGAATTTATCAAAAACAAGACCACAATAAGCATAATGACCGGTTCATAACTTTGTTAAGACCCAAAACATTCCAGAACCAGTTTGAGGCTCGAAACGGTTGAATTCTTGTCCAAAAAAGGGCCAGGCCTTATCACTGCCATTGATGGTTTTGTTGTGTTTCCATAAACCCTAAACCGTAAACCCCACACTCTCAACCCTCTACCATATATCCTTTAATTCCGAATGATTTGTTGGCATTTCTACTTTATGAAAGTGCGTGGATATTGATCGAAAACACGACGACACAATGCATAAAGACCGGTTCACAACTATTTTAAGGCCCAAAACATTCCACAGCCAGTTGAGGCTCAAAACGTTTGAATTCGGGTCCAAAGAATGGCCAGGCGTTATCACTGCCATTGATGGTTTTGTGGCGTTTCCCTAAACTTAATCCCTAAACCCTAAACCCCATACCCTAAACCCCAAAACCTAAACCCTATATCATTTAATTCAGAAAATTCTTGTGAGTTTGCGTGGGACCCACATGATTTGTTGGCATTATTACTTTTTGAAATTGTATAGATATTTATCGAAAACATGACGACAAAAGGCAAAATTACCTGTTCGCACCTTTCTTAAGACCCAAAATGTTTCACAACCAGTTTGAGGCTCAAAACTGTTGAATTCTTGCACAAAAAATGGCCAGGCCTTATCACTGCCATTGATGGTTTTGTGGAGTTTCCATGAACCCTAAACCCCAAACCCTCACCCTAAATCCTATATCCTTATTTTCCAAATGTTTGTTGGCATTTCTACTTTATGAAAGTACATGCATATTGATCGAAAACATGATGACCGAATGCATAAAGACCGGTTCACAAGTATTTAAAGGCCAAAAACTTTCCACAGCCAGTTTAAGAATCAAAACGGTTGAACTCAGGTGCAAAATATGCAAAATATGGCCAGCCCTACAACCTAAACCCCAAACCCTCAACCATCAACCCTCAACCATATTTCCTTCAATTCCGAATGATTTGTTGGAATTTCTAATTTATGAAAGTGCGTGAATATTGATCGAAAACACGACGACACAATGCAAAAAGACCATTTCGCAACTATTTTAAGGCCCAAAACGTTCCACAGCGAGTTTAAGGTTCCAAACGGTTTAATTTATGTCCGAAAAATGGCCAGGCCTTATCACTGCCATTGATGGTTTTGTGGCATTTTCCTAAAACCTAAATCCTAAACCCCAAAAATAAAACCTAAACCCTATACCCATATATTTGGAAAATTCGGGTGAATATGCCTCGGATCCGCAAGATTTGTTGGCGTTTCTACGTTATGAAAGTGCGTGCATATTGATCGAAAACACGACGACACAATGCATAAAGACCGAATCACAACTATTTTAAGGTCCAAAACATTCCACAGCCAGTTTGAGGCTCAAAATGGTTGAATTCATGTCCGAAAATGGCCAGGCCTGATCACTACCATTGATGGTTTTGTGGGGTTTCCATTAACAAAAAACCCTAAACCCTAACACTATATCCTTAGTTTCCAAATGATTTGTTGGAATTTCTACTTTATGAAATTGCGTGGATATTGATCGAAAACACGACGACAAAATGCATAAAGACCGGTTCACAACTATTTTATGGCCAAAGACTTTCCACAGCAAGTTTCAGACTCAAAACGGTTGAATTCGTGTCCAAAAAATGGCCAGGACTTATCACTTCCATTGTTATTTTTTTGTGGCGTTTCCTCAAACCCTAAACCCTTAGAGAAACGCCACAGAACCATCAATGGAAGTGATAATGTCTGGCCATTCTTTGGACCCGAATTCAACCGTTTTGAACCTCAAAATGGCTCTGGAACGTTTTGGGCCATAAAATAGTTACGAAACGGTCCTTATGCATTGTGTCGTCGTGTTTTCGATCAATATACACGCACTTTCATAAAGTAGAAATGCCAACAAATCATGCGGATCCAACGCATATTCACTCAAATTTTCTGAATTGATGGGTATAGGGTTCGAGGTTTATTTTATTAGGGATAAGGCTTTAGGGTTTACGGTTTAAAGAAATACCACAAAACCATCAATGGCAGTGATAAGGCCTGGCCATTTTTCAGAACCGAATTCAAACATTTTGATCCTCAAACTTGTTGTGGAACGTTTTGGGCCTTAAAAAAGTTGTGCACCGGTCTTTATGCGTTTTGTCACCGTGTTTTTGATTAATATCCACGCACTTTCATAAAGTGGAACTGCAACAAATCATGTGGGTCCCACACAAATTCACTTGAAATTTCTGAATTGAAAGATATAAGGTTTAGGGTTTGGGGTTTAGGGTTAATGGAAACGCCACAAAACAATCAATGGCAGTGATAAGGCCTAGTCATTTTTTGGAACCCATTTCAACCGTTTTGAAGCTCAAACTGTTTGTGGAACGTTTTAGGTCTTAAAAAGTTGCAAACCGGTAATTTTGTGTTTTGTCGTCTTATTTTCGATCAATATCCACGCACTTTCATAAAGTAGAAATGCCAACAAATCATGCGGTCCCACTCAAATTCACCCAAATTTTCTGAATTAAAGGATATAAGGTTTAGGGTTTGGGGTTTATATTTTAGGGTTCAGTTTTTAGGTTTTAGGGTTTAAGGATAAGGGTTTAGGGTTTGGGGTTTATGGTTTAGAGTTTTGGTAAACACCACAAAACCATCAATGGGAGTGATAAGGCCTGGCCATTTTTCGTACCCGAATTCAACTGTTTTAGGCCTCAAACTGGTTGTGCAACGCTTTGGGCCTTAAAGAAGTTGTGAACCGGTTAATATGTGTTTTTTCATCATGTTTTCGATAAATATCCACACACTTTCATAAAGTAGAAATGGCAATAAATAATGCAGGTCCATGCACTTTCATAAAGTGGAACTACCAACAAATCATGCGTATCCCACAAAAATTCACCCCAATTTTCTAAATTGGGGATATAAAGTTTACGCTTTAGGGTTTCGTGTTTAGGCTGTAGGGTTTAAGGAAATGCCACAAATCATCAAAGTCAGTGATAAGGCCTGGGAACTTTTCGGATCCGAATTCAACAGTTTTGATCCTCAAACTGGCTGTGAAACATTTTGGGCCTTAAAAAAATTGTGTACACGTCATTATGGGTTTTGTCGTCGTGTTTTCGATAAATATCCACACACTTTCATAAAGTAGAAATGCCAACAAATTAGGCGGGTCCCATGCAAAATTAACCCAAATTTTCCGAATTAAAGGATATTGGGTTTGGGTTTAGGGTTTCAGGTTTGGGATTTAGGGTTTAGGGAAACGCCATAAAACCATCAATGGCATTGATAAGTCCTGGCCGTTTTTTGGATGCGAATTCAACCGTTTTGAGCCTCAAACTGGCTGTGGAACGTATTAGGCCTTAAAAAGTTGTGAACAGGTCATTATGCATTTTGTCGTCGTGTTTTCGATAAATATCCATGCATTTTCATAAAGTAGAAATGCTAACAAATAGGCGTGTCCCACGCAAAATTCACAAAAAATCCAAAATATAGGATATAGGGTTTGGGTTTAGGGATTTGGATGTGGGGTTTAGGGTTTAGGTAAACGCCATAAAACCATCAATGGCATTGATAAGACCTGGCCATTTTTCGGATGTGAATTCAACCGTTTTGAGCCTCAAACTAGCTGTGGAACATTTTGGGCCTTAAAAAGGTTGTGAACTTGTCTTTATGCGTTCTGTCGTCGTGTTTTCGATAAATATCCTAGCACTATCATAAAGTGGAACTGCCAACATATCATGCTGGTCGCACGCAAATTCACCTTAATTTTTTTAATTGAAGGATATAAGGTTAAGGGTTTAGGGTTTAAGGTTTAGGATTTAGGGAAACGCCACAAAACCATCAATGGCAGTGATAAGACCTGGCCATTTTTCAAAACCGAATTCACCCGTTTTGAGCCTCAACTGGCTGTGGAAACTTTTGGGCCTTAAAATAGTTGCGAATCGGTCTTTATGCATTGCGTCGTCGTGTTTTCGATTAATATCCAAGAACTTTCGTAAAGTAGAAATTTCAACAAATCATTCGTAATTGAAGGATATAAGGATTAGGTGTTTATGGTTTAGGGTTTAGGGAAACACCACAAAACCATCAATGGTAGTCATAAGGCCTGGCCATTTTTTGACCCTAATTCAACCGTTTTGAGCCTCAAACTGGCTTTGGAATGTTTTAGGCCTTCAATTAGTTAAGAACCGGTCTTTATGCATTGGGTCGTCGTGTTTTCGATCAATATCCACGCACTTTCATAAAGTAGAAATGCCGATAAATCATTCGGGTTCGACGTAAATTGACCGGAATTTTCTGAATTGATGGGTACAGGGTTTAGGGTTTATGCTTAAGGGTTTAGCAAAATGCCACAAAACCATCAATGGCAGTGATAAGGCTGGGCTATTTTTAAGAACCAAATTCAACCGTTTTGAGCCTCAAACTGGCTAGGGAACGTTACGGACCTTAACAAAGTTGTGCACTGGTCTCTATGCGTATTGTGGCTATGTTTTCATTTAATATCCACACACTTTCATAAAGTGGAACTGCCAACAAATCATGCGGGCCCACAAAAATTCACCCCAATTTTCCAAATTGGGGATATAAAGTTTAGGGTTTAGGGTTTGGATTTTAGGGTTTAGGGTTTAAGGAAACGCCACCAAACCATCAAAGTCAGTGATAAGGCCTGCAAACTTTTCGGACCCAAATTCAACCGTTTTGAGCCTCAAACTGGTTGTGGAACGTTTTGGGTCTTAAAAAAAGTTGTGAATAAGTCATTATGCATTTTGTCGTCGTGTTTTTGATAAATATTCATTCATTTTCATAAAGTAGAAATGCCAACAAATCAGGCGGGTCCCATGCATAATGACCCAAATTTTCCTACTTAAAGGATATAGAGTTTAGGTTTAGGGTTTTGGGTTTGGGGTTTAGGGTTTTGGGTTTGGGGTTTAGGGTTTAGGGAAATGCCATAAAACCATCAATGGCATTGATAAGGCCTGGCCGTTTTTTGGATGTGAATTCAACCATTTTGAGCATTAAACTGGTTGTGGAAAGTTTTGGGCCTTAAAAAGTTTGTGAACTTGTCTTTATGTGTTTTCTCGTCGTGTTTTCGGTAAATATCCATGCACTATCATAAAGTGGAACTGTCAATATATCATGCGGGTCGCACGCAAATTCAGCTGAATTTTCTGAATTGAAGGATATAAGGTTTAGGGTTTATGGTGTAAGGTTTAGGGTTTAGGAAAACACTACAAAACCATCAATGGCAGAGAAAAGGCCTGGCCCTTTTTCAGAACCCAATTCAACCGTTTTAAGACTCAAACTGGCTGTGGAAAGTCTTGGGCCTTAAAATAGTTACGAATCGGTCTTTATGAATTGCGATGTCGTGTTTTCGATCAATATCCAAGAACTTTCATAAAGTAGAAATTTCAACAAATCATTCGGAATTAAAGGATATAAGGTTTACGGTTTAGGGTTTGGTGTTTATGGTTTAGGGTTTAGGGAAACACCATAAAACCATCAACGGTAGTCATAAGGCCTGGCCATTTTTTTGACCCGAATTCAACCGTTTTGAGCCTTAAACTGGCTGTGGAACATTTTAGGCCTTCAAATAGTTGAGAACCGGTCTTTCTGCATTGGGTTGTCGTGTTTTCGATCAATATTCATGCACTTTTATAAAGTAGAAATGCCAAGAAATCATGCGGGACCGGCGCATATTGACCCAAATTTGCCGAATTGATGGGTTTAGTGTTAAAGGTTTATTTTTGGGGTTTAGGCTTTAGGGTTTAGCGAAATGCCACAAAACCATCAATGACAGTGATAAGGCTGGGCTATTTTTGAGAACCGAATTCAACCGTTTTGAGACTCAAACTGGCTGTAGAACATTACGGGCCTTAAAAACATTGTGCACCGGTCTTTATGCGTGTTGTCATTGTGTTTTCGATTACTATCCACGCACTTTCATAAAGTGGAACTGCCAACAAATCATGTGGGCGCACAAATGTTCACCCAACTTTTCCAAATTGGGGATATAAAGTTTAGGCTTTAGGTTTTGGGGTTTATGGTTTAAGGAAATGCCACAAAACCATCAAAGCCAGTGATAAGGACTGGGAACTTTTCGGAACCGAATTCAACCGTTTTGAGCCTCAAACTGGCAGTGGAACGTTTTTTCCTTAAAATTGTTGTGAACATGTCTTTAGGTTGGTCCCATTCAAAATTCATCCAAATTTCCCGAATTAAAGTATATAAGGTTTGGGTTTATGGTTTCGGGTTTAGGATTTAGGGTATGGGATTTAGGGTTTAGGGAAACACCATAAAATCATCAAGGCATTGATAAGGCCTGGCCCTTTTTTGGATGCGAATTCAACCGTTTTGAGACTCAAACTGGTTGTGGAACGTTTTGGGCCTTAAAAAGGTTGTGAACTTGTCTTTATGCATTTTTTCATCTTGTTTTCGGTAAATATCCATGAACTATCATAAAGTGGAACTGCCAACATATCATGCGGGTCGTAGGAAAATGCACCTTAATTTTCTTAATTGAAGGATATAAGGTTTTGGGTTTAGAGAAACACCACAAAACCATCAATGGCAGTGATAAGGTCTGGCCATTTTTCAGAACAGAATTCAACTGTTGAACTTTAAACTGGCTGTGGAACGTTTTGGGCCTTAAAATAGTTGCGAATCGGTATTTATCCATTGTGTCGTCATGTTTTCGATGAATTTCCACGTACTTTAATAAAGTAGAAAAGCCAAAAAATCATGCGGGTCCGACGTAAATTCACCTAAATTTTTCAAATAGATGGATATAGGATTTAGGGTTTGGGGTTTAGGGTTTAGGGAAATGCCAGAAAACCATCAATGGAAGTCATAAGGCCTGGTCATTTTTCGGAACCGAATTCAACTATTTTGAGCCTCAAATTGTCTGTGGAACGTTTTAGGCCTTTTAAGTTGTGAACTGGTCTTTATGCATTGTGTTGTCGTGTTTTCAATCAATATCCAAGAATTTTCATAAAGTAGAAATTTCAACAAATCATTCATAACACCACAAAACAAGCAATGGCACTGATAAGGCCTTGCCATTTTTTGGACCTCAATGCAACCGTTTTGGGCCTCAAACTTGCTGTGGAACGTTTTAGTCCTTAATATAGTTGTGAACCGGTCTTTATGCATTGGGTCGGCGTGGTTTTGATCAATATCCATGCACTTTCATAAAGAAGAAATGCCAACAAATCTTGCGGGTCCGACGCATATTGACCCGAATTTTACGAATTGATGTGTATAGCATTTAGGGTTTATTTTTGGGGTTTAGGCTTTATTGTTTAGGGTTTAGCAAAATTCCACAAAACCATAAATGGCAGTGATAAGGCTGGGCTATTTTTCAGAACCGGATTCAACCGTTTTAAGCCTCAAACTGGCTTTGAAACATTTTGGGCCTTAAAAAGTTGTGCACCGGTCTTTATGCGTGTTGTCGTTGTGTTTTCAATTAATATCCACGCACTTTCATAAAGTTTAACTGCCAACAAATCATGCGGGTCCAACACAAGTTCACCTGAATTTTCTGAATTGAAAGCTTTATGGTTTAGGGTTTAGGGTTTGGGTTTTAGGGTTTAGGGTTAAGGGAAACACCACAAAACCATCAATGGTAGTGATAAGGCCTGGCCATTTTTTGGACCCGAATTCAACCGCTTTGAGCCTTAAACTGGCCGTGGAATGTTTTGGGCACTAAAAAATTTTGAACCGGTCATTATGCGTTTTGTAGACGTGTTTTTGATTTATATCCACGCACTTTGATAAAATAGAAATGCCAACAAATCATGCGGGTCCGACAAAAATTCACCCAAATTTTCTGAATTAAAGGATACAGGATTTGGGGTTAGGGTTTGGGGTTTAGGATTTAGGATTTATGGAAAAGCCATAAAACCATCAATGGCAGTGATAATGCCTGGTGATTTTTCGGATGCGAATTCAACCGTTTTGAACCTCAAACTGGCTGTGGAACGTTTTGGGCCTTCAAAAAGTTGTGAACTTGTCTTTATGTGTTTTGTCGTCGTGTCTTCAATAAATATCGACGAACTTTCATAAAATGGAACTGCCAACAAATCATGCGGGTCCATGAATATTCACCCCAATTTTCTGAATTGAAGGGTATAAGGTGTAGGGTTTACAGTTGAAAGTTTAGGGAAACGCAAAAAAAAACCCATTAATGGTAGTGATAAGGCCTGGCCATTTTTCGGAACTGAATTCAAATGTTTTGAGCTTTAAACTGGAAGTGGAGCATTTTGGGCATTCAAATAGTTGTGAATCGTTCTTTATGCATTGTGTCGTCGTGTTTTTAATCAATATCCACACAATTGAATAAAGTAGAAATGCCAACAAATCATGTGGTCTGACGTAAATTCACCCAAATTTTCCAAATTGTTGTATATAGGATTTAGGGTTTAGGGTTTCGGGTTTAGGCTTTATGGTTTACGGTTTGAGATTAGAGAAATGCCAGAAAACTACCATTGGAAATGATAAGTCCTGGTCATTTTCGGAACCGAATTCAACAGTTTTAAGCCTCAAATTGGTTGTGGAACGTTTTGGGCCTTAAAAAGTTATGAACCGGTCTTTATGCATTGTGTCGTCGTGTTTTCGATCAATATCCAAGCATTTTTATAAAGTAGAAATGCCAAAAAATCATTCAGAATTGAAGGATATAGGGTTTAGGGTTAGGGGTTTGGGGTTTATGGTTTAGGAGTTACGAAAACGCTACAAAACCATCAATGGCACTAATACGGCCGTGCCATTTTTCATAAAGTGGAATTGCCAAAAAATCATGCGGGTCCAACACATATTCACCTTAATTTTCCGAATTGAAAGATATAAGGTTTAGGGTTTAGGGTTTAGAGTTTGGGGTTTAGGGTTAAGGGCAGTGATAAGGCCTGGCCATTTTCGGACCCAAATTTAACCATTTTGAGCCTCAAACTGGTTTTGGATAATTTTAGTTCTTAAAAAAATTGCGAACCGGTCATTTTGTGTTTTTTCGTCGTGTTTTCAATCAAAATCCTTGCACTTTCGTAAAGTAGAAATGCCAACAAATCATTCGAGTCCCATGCAAATTAACCTGAATTTTCCAAATTAAAGGATATAGGGTTTAGGGTTTAAGGTTTAGGTTGGGGTTTAGGTTTTAGGGTTTTGGGATAAAGGTTTAGGGTTTAGGGATTCAGTTTTAGGGTTTGGGGTTTTTGGTTTAGGGTTTAGGAAAAGGCCACAAAATCATCAATGGCAGTGATAAGGCTTGGCCATTTTTCATACCCAAATTTAACCGTCTTGATCCTCAAATTAGCTGTGAAACGTTTTGGGCCTTTAAAAAGTTGTGAACAAGTCATTATGTGTTTTGTTGTCGTGTTTTCGATAAATATCCATGCACTTTCATAAACTAGAAATGTCAACAGATCAGGCGGGTCCCATGCAACGTATTGGGCCTTAAAAAGGTTGTGAATTTGTCTTTATGCTTTTTCTCGTCTTTTTTTGATAAATATCCATGCACTATCATAAAGTGGAACTGCCAACATATCATGCGGACGTAGGCAAATTCACCTTAATTTTATGAATTGAAGGATATAAGGATTAGGGTTTAGGGTTTAAGGTTCAGGGTTTAGGGGAACACCACAAAACCATCAATGACAGTGATAAGGCCTGGCCATTTTTCAGAACAGAATTCAACTGTTTTGAACTTCAAACTAGATGTGGAACGTTTTGGGCCTTAAAATAGTTGCAAATAAATCTTTATCCATTGCGTCGTCATGTTTTCGATGAATATCCATGCACTTTAATAAAGTTGAAAAGCCAACAAATCATGCGGGTCTGACGTAAGTTCACCTAAATTTTCCGAATTAATGGATATAGGATTTAGGGTTTCGGGTTTATTGCATGGGACCCGCCTGATCTGTTGACATTTCTACTTTATGAAAGTGCGTGGATATTTATCAAAAACACGACAACAAAACGCATAATGACTTGTTCACAACTTTTTAACGGCCCAAAACGTTTCACAGCTAATTTGAGGCTCAAGACGGTTAAATTCGAGTATGAAAATGGCCAAGCCTTATCACTGCCATTGATGGTTTTTTGGCGTTTTCCGAAACCCTAAACCAAAAACCCCAAACCCTAATAACGAATCCCTAAACCATAAACCTTTATCCCAAAACCCTAAAACCTAAACCTCAAACCTAAACCTTAAACCCTAAACCCTATATCCTTTAATTTGGAAAATTCAGGTTAATTTGCATGGGACTCGAATGATTTGTTGGCATTTCTACTTTACAAAAGTGCAAGGATTTTGATTGAAAACACGACGAAAAAACGTAAAATGATCGGTTCGCAACTTTTTTAAGACCTAAAATGTTCCAAAACCAGTTTGAGGCTCAAAACGGTTGAATTTCGGTCCCAAAAATGGCCAAGCCTTATCACTGCCATTGATGATTTTGTGGCAATACCCTTAACCCTAAACCCCAAACTCTAAACCCTAAACCCTAAACCTTATATCTTTCAATTCGGAAAATTAAGGTGAATATGTGTTGGACCGCATGATTTTTTGGCAGTTCCACTTTATGAAAAATGGCATGGCCGTATTAGTGCCATTGATGGTTTTGTAGCGTTTCTGTAACCTCTAAACCATAAAGCCCAAACCCCTAACACTAAAACCTATATCGTTCAATTCTGGATGATTTTTTGGCATTTCTACTTTATAAAAATGCTTGGATATTGATCGAAAAATCGACGACATAATGCATAAAGACGGGTTCACAACTTTTTAAGGCCCAAAACGTTCCACAACCAATTTGAGGCTTAAAACTGTTGAATTCGGTTCCGAAAATGACCAGGAATTTTCACTTCCAATGGTATTTTTCTGGCATTTATCTAAGCCCAAACCCAAAACCATAAAGCCTAAACCCGAAACCCTAAACCCTAAATCCTATATAAAACAATTTGGAAAATTCGGGTGAATTTACGTCGGACCACATGATTTGTTGGCATTTCTACTTTATTCAATTGTGTGGATATTGATTGAAAACAAAACGACACAATGCATAAAGACCGATTCGCAACTATTTGAATGCCCAAAACGCTCCACTTCCAGTTTAATGCTCAAAACATTTGAATTCGGTTCCAAAAAATGGCCAGGCCTTATCACTACCATTAATGGTTTTTTTGCGTTCCCTAAACTTTCAACCGTAAACCCTACACCTTATATCCTTCAATTCAAAAAATTGGGGTGAATATTCATGGACCCGCATGATTTGTTGGCAGTTCCATTTTATGAAAGTTCGTCGATATTTATTGAAGACACAACGACAAAACACATAAAGACAAGTTCACAACTTTTTGAAGGCCCAAAACGTTTCACAGCCAGTTTGAGGCTCAAAACGGTTGAATTTGCGTCCGAAAAATCACCAGGCATTATCACTGCCATTTATGGTTTTATGGCGTTTCCATAAACCCAAATCCTAAATCCCAAACCCTAAACCCAAATCCTGTATCCTTTAATTTGGAAAATTTATGTGAATTTTTGTAGGACCCGCATGATTTGTTGGCAATTCTACTTTATCCAAGTGCGTGGATAAAAATCGAAAACACGACTACAAAACGCATAATGACCGGTTTACAACTTTTTTAGGGCCCAAAACGCTCCACGGCCAGTTTGAGGCTCAAAGCGGTTGAATTCGGGTCCGAAAAATGGCCAGGCCTTATCACTGCCATTGATGGTTTTGTGGCGTTTCCCTTAACCCTAAACCCTAGAACCCACACCCTAAACCTTAAACCTTAAATCTTTCAATTGGCAGTTCTACATTATAAAAGTGCGTGGATGTTAATCGAAAACACAATGACAACACGCATAAAGACCGATGCCAACTTTATAAGGCCCAAAACGTTCCACAGCCAGTTTGAGGCTTAAAACAGTTGAATTCGGTTCTGAAAAATGGCCCAGCCTTATCACTTCCATTGATGGTTTTGTGGAATTTCGTTAAACCCTAAACAATTAAGCTTAAACCCCAAAAAAATAAACCCTAAATGATATACCCATTAATTTGGAAAATTCGGGTCAATATGCGTCGGACCCGCAAGATTTGTTGGCATTTCTTCTTTATGAAAGTGCTTGGATATTGATCAAAAACACGCCGATCCAATGCACAAAACCGGTTAACAACTATATTAAGGACCAAAACGTTCCACACAAGTTTGAGGCTCAAAACGGTTGAATTCGGGTCAAAAAAATGAACATGCCTTATTAGTGCCATTGATTGTTTATGGTGGTTCCCTAAACCATAAACCCCAAACCCTAAACCCTATATCCTTCAATTCCGAATGATTTGTTGAAATTTCTAATTTATGAAAGTTCTTGGATATTGATCGAAAACACGACAACACAATGCATAAAGACCAGTTCACAACTTTTGTAAGGACTAAAACGTTCCACAGACAATTTGAGGCTGAAAACGGTTGAATTCGGTTTAAAAAAATGACCATACCTTATCACTTCCATTGATGGTTTTCTTGCATTTCCTTAAACCCTAAAGCTATAAGGCCTGGCCATTTTTTGGATGCGAATTCAACTTGTTTTGAGCCTCCAACTGGTTGTGAAACGTTTTGGGCCTTAGAGAGGTTGTGAACTTGTCTTTATGCATTTTGTCGTCGTGTTTTTTATAAATATCTATGTACTTTCATAAAGTGGAACTGCCAACATATCATGGGGGTTTAGGCTTTAGGATTTTAGGATTTAAGGACGGGCCATAATTCAGAACCGAATTCAACCGTTTTGACCCTCGAAGTGGCTGTGGAATGTTTTGGGCCTTACAAAAGTTGTGCACCAGTCTTTATGCGTGTTGCCATTAGTTTTTGATTAATATCCACGCACTTTCATAAAGTTGAAATACCAACAAATCATGCGGGTCCCACACAAATTAAGTTGACTTTTCCGAATTAAAATATATAAGGTCTGGGGTTAAGGGAAACGTCACAAAACCATCAATGGCAGTGATAAGGCCTAGCCAGTTTTCGGACCCGAATTTAACATTTTGAGCTTCAAATTGGTTGTGGAACTTTTTGGGTCTTGTAAAAGTTGTAAACCGGTCATTTTGGATTTTGTCATTGTGTTTTCGATCAACATCCACGCACTTTCATAAAGTAGAAATGCCAACAAATCATGAGGGTCCGACGTAAATTCACCCAAATTTTCCAAATTGATGGATATAGGGTTTACGGTTTGGGGTTTAGGGTTCAAGGTTAAGTTTAGGGAAATGCCAGAAAAACAATAATTGAAGTGATAAGGTCTTGTCATTTTACACAACTGAATTCAAGCATTTTGAGCCTCAAATTGGCGGTGAGATTACGGTTTAGGGAAACGCTATAATACCATCAATGGCCATGGTAAGGCCTGACTATTTTTAGGACCTGAATTCAACCGTTTTGAGCCTCAAACTTGCTGTGGAACGTTTTGGGCCTTAAAATAGTTGTGAACCGGTATTTATGCATTGTGTCATCGTGTTCTCGATCAATATCCAAGAATTTTCATAAAGTAGATATTTTAACAAATCATTCAAAATTGAAGGATATAACGTTTAGGGTTTAGATTTTAGGATTTGGGCCTTATAATAGTTGTGAAACGCCACAAAACCATCAATAGCTGTGACAAGGCCTTGCCATTTTCGGACCCGAAGAGCCTCAAACTGGCTGTGGAAATGCCAACAAATCATGCGGGTCCGACGCATATTGACCCAAATTTTCTTAATTGATGGGTACATGGTTTAGGGTTTATTTTTTGGGGTTTAGAGTTTAGGGTTTAGCGAAATGCCACAAATCATCAATGGCAGTGATAAGGACGGGCCATAATTCAGAACCGAATTCAACCGTTTTGAACCCGCAAAGTGGCTGTGGAACGTTCTGGGCCTTACAAAAGTTGTGCACCGGTCTTTATGTGTGTTGCCGTTTGTTTTCGATTAATATCCACACACTTTTATAAAGTGGAACTGTCTACAAATCATGCGGGTCCCACAAAAATTAACTTGACTTTTACGAATTAAAAGATATAAGGTTTAGGGTTTAGGGTTAATGGAAACGTCACAAAACAATCAATGGCAGTGATAAGGCCTGGCCATTTTTCGGACCCGAATTTAACGTTTTGAGCTTTGAATTGGTTGTGGAACGTTTTGGGTCTTCTAAAAGTTGTAAACCAGTCATTTTCCGTTTTGTGGTTGTGTTTTCGATCAATATCCACGCACTTTCATAAAGCAGAAATGCCAAAAAATCATGCGGGTCCCATGCAAATTCACCCAAATTTTCCAAATTAAAGGATATAGGGTTTAGGGTTTAGGTTTTAAGGTTTGGGGATAAGGGTTTGGGGTTTGGGTTTATGGCTTAGGGTTTAGGAAAACGCCACAAAACATAAATGGCAGGGATAAGGCATGGCCATTTTTTGTACCCGAATTTAACTGCCAAAAAATCCTGCAGGTCCCACGCAAATTCACCCGAATTTTCTAAATTAAAGTATATAGGGTTTGGGGTTCATGGTATGGGTTTGAGGGTTTAGGGATTAGGGTTTATGGAAAGACCACAAAACCATCAAAGGCAGTGATAAGGCCTGGCATTCTTTGGACCCAAATTCAACCTTTTTGATCCTCAAACTGGTTGTGGAACGGTTTGGGCTTTAAAATAGTTGCGAATCGGTCTTTGTGCATTGAGTCGTCGTGTTTTCGATCAATATCCACAGACTTTAATAAAGTACAAATGCCAACAAATCATGCCAGTCCCACACCAAATTAACCAAAATTTTCTGAAATAAAAGATATAGGGTTTGGGTTTAGGGTTTAGGGTTTTGGGAAACGCCATAAAACCACCAATGGTAGTAATACGGCCTGGCCATTTTTCGGACGCGAATTCAATCTGTTTTGAGCCTCAAACTGGCTGTGCAACATTTTGGGCCTTAAAAAGGTTGTAAACTTGTCTTTATGCATTTAGTTGTGTTTTTGATAAATATCTTTGTACTTTCATAAGGTGGAACTGCCAACATATCATGCGGGTCGCACGCAAATTCACCTTAATTTTCTGAACTGAAAGATATAAATTTTAAGGTATTAGGGTTTAAGGTTTCGGGTTTAGGGAAACGTCACAAAACCATCAATGGCAGTGATAAGGCCTGCTCATTTTTCAGAAACTAATTCAACCATTTTGAGCCTCAAACTGGTTGTGGAACGTTTTGGGCCTTCAAATAGTTGCGAATTGGTCTTTATGCATTGTGTCGTCGTGTTTTTGATCAATATCCACGCACTTTAATAAATTAGAATTGCCAACAAATCATGAGGGTCCGACGTAAATTCACCCAAATTTTCCAAATTGATGGATATAGGGTTTACGGTTTGGGGTTTAGGGTTCAAGGTTAAGTTTAGGGAAATGCCAGAAAAACAATAATTGAAGTGATAAGGTCTTGTCATTTTACACAACTGAATTCAAGCATTTTGAGCCTCAAATTGGCGGTGAGATTACGGTTTAGGGAAACGCCATAAAACCATCAATGGCCATGGTAAGGCCTGACTATTTTTAGGACCTGAATTCAACCGTTTTGAGCCTCAAACTTGCTGTGGAACGTTTTGGGCCTTAAAATAGTTGTGAACCGGTATTTATGCATTGTGTCATCGTGTTCTCGATCAATATCCAAGAATTTTCATAAAGTAGATATTTTAACAAATCATTCAAAATTGAAGGATATAACGTTTAGGGTTTAGATTTTAGGATTTGGGCCTTATAATAGTTGTGAAACGCCACAAAACCATCAATAGCTGTGACAAGGCCTTGCCATTTTCGGACCCGAAGAGCCTCAAACTGGCTGTGGAAATGCCAACAAATCATGCGGGTCCGACGCATATTGACCCAAATTTTCTTAATTGATGGGTACATGGTTTAGGGTTTATTTTTTGGGGTTTAGAGTTTAGGGTTTAGCGAAATGCCACAAAACATCAATGGCAGTGATAAGGACGGGCCATAATTCAGAACCGAATTCAACCGTTTTGAACCGCGAAGTGGCTGTGGAACGTTCTGGGCCTTACAAAAGTTGTGCACCGGTCTTTATGTGTGTTGCCGTTTTTTTTCGATTAATATCCACGCACTTTCATAAAGTGGAACTGTCTACAAATCATGCGGGTCCCACAAAAATTAACTTGACTTTTACGAATTAAAAGATATAAGGTTTAGGGTTTAGGGTTAATGGAAACGTCACAAAACAATCAATGGCAGTGATAAGGCCTGGCCATTTTTCGGACCCGAATTTAACGTTTTGAGCTTTGAATTGGTTGTGGAACGTTTTGGGTCTTTTAAAAGTTGTAAACCGGTCATTTTTCGTTTTGTGGTTGTGTTTTCGATCAATATCCACGCACTTTCATAAAGCAGAAATGCCAAAAAATCATGCGGGTCCCATACAAATTCACCCAAATTTTCCAAATTAAAGGATATAGGGTTTAGGGTTTAGGTTTTAAGGTTTGGGGATAAGGGTTTAGGGTTTGGGTTTATGGCTTAGGGTTTAGGAAAACGCCACAAAACATAAATGGCAGGGATAAGGCATGGCCATTTTTCGTACCCGAATTTAACTGCCAAAAAATCCTGCAGGTCCCACGCAAATTCACCCGAATTTTCTAAATTAAAGTATATAGGGTTTGGGGTTCATGGTATGGGTTTGAGGGTTTAGGGATTATGGTTTATGGAAAGACCACAAAACCATCAAAGGCAGTGATAAGGCCTGGCATTCTTTGGACCCAAATTCAACCTTTTTGATCCTCAAACTGGTTGTGGAACGGTTTGGGCTTTAAAATAGTTGCGAATCGGTCTTTGTGCATTGAGTCGTCGTGTTTTCGATCAATATCCACAGACTTTAATAAAGTACAAATGCCAACAAATCATGCCAGTCCCACACCAAATTAACCAAAATTTTCTGAAATAAAAGATATAGGGTTTGGGTTTAGGGTTTAGGGTTTTGGGAAACGCCATAAAACCACCAATGGTAGTAATACGGCCTGGCCATTTTTCGGACGCGAATTCAATCTGTTTTGAGCCTCAAACTGGCTGTGCAACATTTTGGGCCTTAAAAAGGTTGTAAACTTGTCTTTATGCATTTAGTTGTGTTTTTGATAAATATCTTTGTACTTTCATAAAGTGGAACTGCCAACATATCATGCGGGTCGCACGCAAATTCACCTAATTTTTTGAACTGGAGGATATAAATTTTAGGGTATTAGGGTTTCTGCTTTGGGGTTTAGGGAAACGTCACAAAACCATCAATGGCAGTGATAAGGCCTGGTCATTTTTCAGAAACTAATTCAACCATTTTGAGCCTCAAACTGGTTGTGGAACGTTTTGGGCCTTCAAATAGTTGCGAATTGGTCTTTATGCATTGTGTCGTCGTGTTCTCGATCAATATCCAAGAATTTTCATAAAGTAGATATTTTAACAAATCATTCAAAATTGAAGGATATAACGTTTAGGGTTTAGAGTTTAGGATTTGGGCCTTATAATAGTTGTGAAACGCCACAAAACCATCAATAGCTGTGACAAGGCCTTGCCATTTTCGGACCCGAAGAGCCTCAAACTGGCTGTGGAAATGCCAACAAATCATGCGGGTCCGACGCATATTGACCCAAATTTTCTTAATTGATGGGTACATGGTTTAGGGTTTATTTTTTGGGGTTTAGAGTTTAGGGTTTAGCGAAATGCCACAAAACATCAATGGCAGTGATAAGGACGGGCCATAATTCAGAACCGAATTCAACCGTTTTGAACCGCGAAGTGGCTGTGGAACGTTCTGGGCCTTACAAAAGCTGTGCACCGGTCTTTATGTGTGTTGCCGTTTTTTTTCGATTAATATCCACGCACTTTCATAAAGTGGAACTGTCTACAAATCATGCGGGTCCCACAAAAATTAACTTGACTTTTACGAATTAAAAGATATAAGGTTTAGGGTTTAGGGTTAATGGAAACGTCACAAAACAATCAATGGCAATGATAAGGCCTGGCCATTTTTCGGACCCGAATTTAACGTTTTGAGCTTTGAATTGGTTGTGGAACGTTTTGGGTCTTCTAAAAGTTGTAAACCAGTCATTTTCCGTTTTGTGGTTGTGTTTTCGATCAATATCCACGCACTTTCATAAAGCAGAAATGCCAAAAAATCATGCGGGTCCCATGCAAATTCACCCAAATTTTCCAAATTAAAGGATATAGGGTTTAGGGTTTAGGTTTTAAGGTTTGGGGATAAGGGTTTGGGGTTTGGGTTTATGGCTTAGGGTTTAGGAAAACGCCACAAAACATAAATGGCAGGGATAAGGCATGGCCATTTTTTGTACCCGAATTTAACTGCCAAAAAATCCTGCAGGTCCCACGCAAATTCACCCGAATTTTCTAAATTAAAGTATATAGGGTTTGGGGTTCATGGTATGGGTTTGAGGGTTTAGGGATTAGGGTTTATGGAAAGACCACAAAACCATCAAAGGCAGTGATAAGGCCTGGCATTCTTTGGACCCAAATTCAACCTTTTTGATCCTCAAACTGGTTGTGGAACGGTTTGGGCTTTAAAATAGTTGCGAATCGGTCTTTGTGCATTGAGTCGTCGTGTTTTCGATCAATATCCACAGACTTTAATAAAGTACAAATGCCAACAAATCATGCCAGTCCCACACCAAATTAACCAAAATTTTCTGAAATAAAAGATATAGGGTTTGGGTTTAGGGTTTAGGGTTTTGGGAAACGCCATAAAACCACCAATGGTAGTAATACGGCCTGGCCATTTTTCGGACGCGAATTCAATCTGTTTTGAGCCTCAAACTGGCTGTGCAACATTTTGGGCCTTAAAAAGGTTGTAAACTTGTCTTTATGCATTTAGTTGTGTTTTTGATAAATATCTTTGTACTTTCATAAGGTGGAACTGCCAACATATCATGCGGGTCGCACGCAAATTCACCTTAATTTTCTGAACTGAAAGATATAAATTTTAAGGTATTAGGGTTTAAGGTTTCGGGTTTAGGGAAACGTCACAAAACCATCAATGGCAGTGATAAGGCCTGCTCATTTTTCAGAAACTAATTCAACCATTTTGAGCCTCAAACTGGTTGTGGAACGTTTTGGGCCTTCAAATAGTTGCGAATTGGTCTTTATGCATTGTGTCGTCGTGTTTTTGATCAATATCCACGCACTTTAATAAATTAGAATTGCCAACAAATCATGAGGGTCCGACGTAAATTCACCCAAATTTTCCAAATTGATGGATATAGGGTTTACGGTTTGGGGTTTAGGGTTCAAGGTTAAGTTTAGGGAAATGCCAGAAAAACAATAATTGAAGTGATAAGGTCTTGTCATTTTACACAACTGAATTCAAGCATTTTGAGCCTCAAATTGGCGGTGAGATTACGGTTTAGGGAAACGCCATAAAACCATCAATGGCCATGGTAAGGCCTGACTATTTTTAGGACCTGAATTCAACCGTTTTGAGCCTCAAACTTGCTGTGGAACGTTTTGGGCCTTAAAATAGTTGTGAACCGGTATTTATGCATTGTGTCATCGTGTTCTCGATCAATATCCAAGAATTTTCATAAAGTAGATATTTTAACAAATCATTCAAAATTGAAGGATATAACGTTTAGGGTTTAGATTTTAGGATTTGGGCCTTATAATAGTTGTGAAACGCCACAAAACCATCAATAGCTGTGACAAGGCCTTGCCATTTTCGGACCCGAAGAGCCTCAAACTGGCTGTGGAAATGCCAACAAATCATGCGGGTCCGACGCATATTGACCCAAATTTTCTTAATTGATGGGTACATGGTTTAGGGTTTATTTTTTGGGGTTTAGAGTTTAGGGTTTAGCGAAATGCCACAAATCATCAATGGCAGTGATAAGGACGGGCCATAATTCAGAACCGAATTCAACCGTTTTGAACCCGCGAAGTGGCTGTGGAACGTTCTGGGCCTTACAAAAGTTGTGCACCGGTCTTTATGTGTGTTGCCGTTTGTTTTCGATTAATATCCACACACTTTTATAAAGTGGAACTGTCTACAAATCATGCGGGTCCCACAAAAATTAACTTGACTTTTACGAATTAAAAGATATAAGGTTTAGGGTTTAGGGTTAATGGAAACGTCACAAAACAATCAATGGCAGTGATAAGGCCTGGCCATTTTTCGGACCCGAATTTAACGTTTTGAGCTTTGAATTGGTTGTGGAACGTTTTGGGTCTTCTAAAAGTTGTAAACCGGTCATTTTCCGTTTTGTGGTTGTGTTTTCGATCAATATCCACGCACTTTCATAAAGCAGAAATGCCAAAAAATCATGCGGGTCCCATACAAATTCACCCAAATTTTCCAAATTAAAGGATATAGGGTTTAGGGTTTAGGGTTTAGGTTTTAAGGTTTGGGGATAAGGGTTTAGGGTTTGGGTTTATGGCTTAGGGTTTAGGAAAACGCCACAAAACATAAATGGCAGGGATAAGGCATGGCCATTTTTCGTACCCGAATTTAACTGCCAAAAAATCCTGCAGGTCCCACGCAAATTCACCCGAATTTTCTAAATTAAAGTATATAGGGTTTGGGGTTCATGGTATGGGTTTGAGGGTTTAGGGATTATGGTTTATGGAAAGACCACAAAACCATCAAAGGCAGTGATAAGGCCTGGCATTCTTTGGACCCAAATTCAACCTTTTTGATCCTCAAACTGGTTGTGGAACGGTTTGGGCTTTAAAATAGTTGCGAATCGGTCTTTGTGCATTGAGTCGTCGTGTTTTCGATCAATATCCACAGACTTTAATAAAGTACAAATGCCAACAAATCATGCCAGTCCCACACCAAATTAACCAAAATTTTCTGAAATAAAAGATATAGGGTTTGGGTTTAGGGTTTAGGGTTTTGGGAAACGCCATAAAACCACCAATGGTAGTAATACGGCCTGGCCATTTTTCGGACGCGAATTCAATCTGTTTTGAGCCTCAAACTGGCTGTGCAACATTTTGGGCCTTAAAAAGGTTGTAAACTTGTCTTTATGCATTTAGTTGTGTTTTTGATAAATATCTTTGTACTTTCATAAAGTGGAACTGCCAACATATCATGCGGGTCGCACGCAAATTCACCTAATTTTTTGAACTGGAGGATATAAATTTTAGGGTATTAGGGTTTCTGCTTTGGGGTTTAGGGAAACGTCACAAAACCATCAATGGCAGTGATAAGGCCTGGTCATTTTTCAGAAACTAATTCAACCATTTTGAGCCTCAAACTGGTTGTGGAACGTTTTGGGCCTTCAAATAGTTGCGAATTGGTCTTTATGCATTGTGTCGTCGTGTTCTCGATCAATATCCAAGAATTTTCATAAAGTAGATATTTTAACAAATCATTCAAAATTGAAGGATATAACGTTTAGGGTTTAGAGTTTAGGATTTGGGCCTTATAATAGTTGTGAAACGCCACAAAACCATCAATAGCTGTGACAAGGCCTTGCCATTTTCGGACCCGAAGAGCCTCAAACTGGCTGTGGAAATGCCAACAAATCATGCGGGTCCGACGCATATTGACCCAAATTTTCTTAATTGATGGGTACATGGTTTAGGGTTTATTTTTTGGGGTTTAGAGTTTAGGGTTTAGCGAAATGCCACAAAACATCAATGGCAGTGATAAGGACGGGCCATAATTCAGAACCGAATTCAACCGTTTTGAACCGCGAAGTGGCTGTGGAACGTTCTGGGCCTTACAAAAGCTGTGCACCGGTCTTTATGTGTGTTGCCGTTTTTTTTCGATTAATATCCACGCACTTTCATAAAGTGGAACTGTCTACAAATCATGCGGGTCCCACAAAAATTAACTTGACTTTTACGAATTAAAAGATATAAGGTTTAGGGTTTAGGGTTAATGGAAACGTCACAAAACAATCAATGGCAATGATAAGGCCTGGCCATTTTTCGGACCCGAATTTAACGTTTTGAGCTTTGAATTGGTTGTGGAACGTTTTGGGTCTTCTAAAAGTTGTAAACCAGTCATTTTCCGTTTTGTGGTTGTGTTTTCGATCAATATCCACGCACTTTCATAAAGCAGAAATGCCAAAAAATCATGCGGGTCCCATGCAAATTCACCCAAATTTTCCAAATTAAAGGATATAGGGTTTAGGGTTTAGGTTTTAAGGTTTGGGGATAAGGGTTTGGGGTTTGGGTTTATGGCTTAGGGTTTAGGAAAACGCCACAAAACATAAATGGCAGGGATAAGGCATGGCCATTTTTTGTACCCGAATTTAACTGCCAAAAAATCCTGCAGGTCCCACGCAAATTCACCCGAATTTTCTAAATTAAAGTATATAGGGTTTGGGGTTCATGGTATGGGTTTGAGGGTTTAGGGATTAGGGTTTATGGAAAGACCACAAAACCATCAAAGGCAGTGATAAGGCCTGGCATTCTTTGGACCCAAATTCAACCTTTTTGATCCTCAAACTGGTTGTGGAACGGTTTGGGCTTTAAAATAGTTGCGAATCGGTCTTTGTGCATTGAGTCGTCGTGTTTTCGATCAATATCCACAGACTTTAATAAAGTACAAATGCCAACAAATCATGCCAGTCCCACACCAAATTAACCAAAATTTTCTGAAATAAAAGATATAGGGTTTGGGTTTAGGGTTTAGGGTTTTGGGAAACGCCATAAAACCACCAATGGTAGTAATACGGCCTGGCCATTTTTCGGACGCGAATTCAATCTGTTTTGAGCCTCAAACTGGCTGTGCAACATTTTGGGCCTTAAAAAGGTTGTAAACTTGTCTTTATGCATTTAGTTGTGTTTTTGATAAATATCTTTGTACTTTCATAAAGTGGAACTGCCAACATATCATGCGGGTCGCACGCAAATTCACCTTAATTTTTTGAACTGGAGGATATAAATTTTAGGGTATTAGGGTTTCTGGTTTGGGGTTTAGGGAAACGTCACAAAACCATCAATGGCAGTGATAAGGCCTGGTCATTTTTCAGAAACTAATTCAACCATTTTGAGCCTCAAACTGGTTGTGGAACGTTTTGGGCCTTCAAATAGTTGCGAATTGGTCTTTATGCATTGTGTCGTCGTGTTTTTGATCAATATCCACGCACTTTAATAAATTAGAATTGCCAACAAATCATGAGGGTCCGACGTAAATTCACCCAAATTTTCCAAATTGATGGATATAGGGTTTACGGTTTGGGGTTTAGGGTTCAAGGTTAAGTTTAGGGAAATGCCAGAAAAACAATAATTGAAGTGATAAGGTCTTGTCATTTTACACAACTGAATTCAAGCATTTTGAGCCTCAAATTGGCGGTGAGATTACGGTTTAGGGAAACGCCATAAAACCATCAATGGCCATGGTAAGGCCTGACTATTTTTAGGACCTGAATTCAACCGTTTTGAGCCTCAAACTTGCTGTGGAACGTTTTGGGCCTTAAAATAGTTGTGAACCGGTATTTATGCATTGTGTCATCGTGTTCTCGATCAATATCCAAGAATTTTCATAAAGTAGATATTTTAACAAATCATTCAAAATTGAAGGATATAACGTTTAGGGTTTAGAGTTTACGATTTGGGCCTTATAATAGTTGTGAAACGCCACAAAACCATCAATAGCTGTGACAAGGCCTTGCCATTTTCGGACCCGAAGAGCCTCAAACTGGCTGTGGAAATGCCAACAAATCATGCGGGTCCGACGCATATTGACCCAAATTTTCTTAATTGATGGGTACATGGTTTAGGGTTTATTTTTTGGGGTTTAGAGTTTAGGGTTTAGCGAAATGCCACAAAACATCAATGGCAGTGATAAGGACGTGCCATAATTCAGAACCGAATTCAACCGTTTTGAACCGCGAAGTGGCTGTGGAACGTTCTGGGCCTTACAAAAGTTGTGCACCGGTCTTTATGTGTGTTGCCGTTTGTTTTCGATTAATATCCACACACTTTTATAAAGTGGAACTGTCTACAAATCATGCGGGTCCCACAAAAATTAACTTGACTTTTACGAATTAAAAGATATAAGGTTTAGGGTTTAGGGTTAATGGAAACGTCACAAAACAATCAATGGCAGTGATAAGGCCTGGCCATTTTTCGGACCCGAATTTAACGTTTTGAGCTTCAAATCGGTTGTGGAACGTTTTGGGTCTTCTAAAAGTTTTAAACCTGTCATTTTCCGTTTTGTGGTTGTGTTTTCGATCAATATCCACGCACTTTCATAAAGTAGAAATGCCAAAAAATCATGCGGGTCCCATGCAAATTCACCCAAATTTTCCAAATTAAAGGATATAGGGTTTAGGGTTTAGGTTTTAAGGTTTGGGGATAAGGGTTTAGGGTTTGGGTTTATGGCTTAGGATTTAGGAAAACGCCACAAAACATCAATGGCAGGTATAAGGCATGGCCATTTTTCGTACCCAAATTTAACTGCCAAAAAATCCTGCAGGTCCCACGCAAATTCCCCCGAATTTTCTAAATTAAAGTATATAGGGTTTGGGGTACATAGTATGGGTTTTAGGGTTTAAGGAAAGACCACAAAACCATCAAAGGCAGTGATAAGGCCTGGCCATTCGTTGGACCAAAATTCAACCTTTTTGATCCTCAAACTGGTTGTGGAACGGTTTGGACTTTAAAATAGTTGCGAATCGGCCTTTGTGCATTGAGTCGTCGTGTTTTCGATCAATATCCACAGACTTTAATAAAGTACAAATGCCAACAAATCGTAATGGTCCCATGCCAAATTCACCAAAATTTTCCGAATTAAAGGATTTCGGGAAACGCCATAAAACCACCAATGGTAGTGATAAGGCCTGGCCATTTTTCCGACGCGAATTCAACCTGTTTTGAGCCCCAAATTGGTTGTGGAACATTTTGGGCCTTAAAAAGGTTGTGAACTTGTCTTTATGCGTTTTGTTGTGTTTTGATAAATATCTATGTACTTTCATAAAGTGGAACTGCCAACATATCATGCGGGTCGCACGCAAATTCACCTTAATTTTCTGAACTGAAGGATATAAATTTTAAGGTATTAGGGTTTAAGGTTTCGGGTTTAGGGAAACGTCACAAAACCATCAATGGCAGTGATAAGGCCTGGTCATTTTTCAGAACCGAATTCAACCATTTTGAGCCTCAAACTGGCTGTGGAACGTTTTGGGCCTTCAAATAGTTGTGAATCGGTCTTTATGCATTTTGTCGTCGTGTTTTTGATCAATATCCACGCACTTTAATAAAGTAGAAATGCCAAAAAATAATGAGGGTCCAACGTAAATTCACCTAAATTTTCCAAATTGATGGATATAGGGTTTACAGTTTGGGGTTTAGGGTTTAAGGTTAGATTTAGGGAAATGCCAGAAAACATTAATTGAAGTGATAAGGCCTGGTCATTTTACAGAACCGAATTCAAGAATTTTGAGCCTCAAATTGGCGGTGGGATTACGGTTTAGGGAAACGACACAAAACCATCAATGGCCGTGGTAAGGCCTGACTATTTTTAGGACCCGAATTCAACCGTTTTGAGCCTCAAACTTGCTGTGGAACGTTTTGGGCCTTAAAATAGTTGTGAACCGGTATTTATGCATTGTGTCATCGTGTTGTCGATCAATATCCAAGAATTTTCATAAAGTAGATATTTCAACAAATCATTCAAAATTGAAGGATATAAGGTTTAGGGTTTAGAGTTTAGGATTTGGGCCTTATAATAGTTGTGAAACGCCACAAAACCATCAATAGCTGTGACAAGGCCTTGCCATTTTTCGGACCCGAAGAACCTCAAACTGGCTGTGGAAATGCCAACAAATCATGCGGGTCCGACGCATATTGACTCGAATTTTCTGAATTGATGGGTACATGGTTTAGGGTTTATTTTTGGGGGTTTAGGGTTTAGCGAAATGCCACAAAACCATCAATCGCAGTTATAAGGACAGGCCATAATTCAGAACCGAATTCAACCGTTTTAATCCTCGAAGTGGCTGTGGAACGTTCTAGGCCTTACAAAAGTTGTGCACCGGTCTTTATGTGTGTTGCCGTTTGTTTTCGATTAATATCCACGCACTTTATAAAGTGGAACTGTCTACAAATCATGCGGGTCCCACACAAATTAACTTGACTTTTACGATTTAATAGATATAAGGTTTAGGGTTTAGGGTTAAGGGAAATGTCACAAAACCATCAATGGCAGTGATAAAGCCTGACCATTTTTCTGATCCGAATTTAACGTTTTGATCTTCAAATTGGTTGTGGAACGTTTTGGGTCTTCTAAAAGTTGTAAATCGGTCTTTTGCGTTTTGTCGTTGTGTTTTCGATCAATATCCACGCACTTTCATAAAGTAGAAATGCCAAAAAATCATGCGGGTCCCATGCAAATTTACCCAAATTTTCCAAATTAAAGGATAAAGGGTATATGGTTAAGGTTTTAAGGTTTGGGGATAAGGGTTGAGATTTTGGGTTTATGGTTTAGGTTTTAGGAAAACGCCACAGAACATCAATGGCAGTGATAAGGCATGGCCATTTTCGTACCCGAATTTAACTGTTTAGAGCCTCAAACTGACTGTTGAACGTTTCGGGCCTTAAATAAGTTGTAAACCGGTCATTGTGTGTTTTGTTGTTGTGTTTTTGATAAATATACACACACTTTCATAATGTAGAAATGCCAAAAAATCCTGCAGGTCCCACGCAAATTTACCCGAATTTTCTGAATTGAAGTATATAGGGTTTGGGGTTCATGGTATGGGTTTTAGGGTTTATGGATTAGAGTTTAGGGAAACACCACAAAACCTTCAAAGGCAGATAAGGCCTGCCCATTCTTTGGACCCAAATTCAACTCTTTTGATCCTCAAACTGGTTGAGGAATCGGTCTTTGTGCATTGAGTCGTTGTGTTTTCGATCAATATCCACGGACATTAATAAAAGTACAAATGCCAACAAATCATGCCGGTCCCACGACAAATTCACCCAAATTTTCCAAATTAAAAGATATAGGGTTTGGGTTTATGGTTTCGGGTTTGGAGTTTAGGGTTTCAGGAAACGCCATAAAACCATCAATGGTAGTGATAAGGCCTGGCCATTTTTCGGACGCGAATTCAACCTGTTTTGAGCCTCAAACTGGATGTGGAACGTTTTGGCCTTAAAAAGGTTGTGAACTTGTCTTTATGCGTTTTGTCGTCGTGTTTTTTTATAAATATCTATGTACTTTCATAAAGTGGAACTGCCAACATATCATGGGGGTTTAGGCTTTAGGATTTTAGGATTTAAGGACGGGCCATAATTCAGAACCGAATTCAACCGTTTTGACCCTCGAAGTGGCTGTGGAATGTTTTGGGCCTTACAAAAGTTGTGCACCAGTCTTTATGCGTGTTGCCATTAGTTTTTGATTAATATCCACGCACTTTCATAAAGTTGAAATACCAACAAATCATGCGGGTCCCACACAAATTAAGTTGACTTTTCCGAATTAAAATATATAAGGTCTGGGGTTAAGGGAAACGTCACAAAACCATCAATGGCAGTGATAAGGCCTAGCCAGTTTTCGGACCCGAATTTAACATTTTGAGCTTCAAATTGGTTGTGGAACTTTTTGGGTCTTGTAAAAGTTGTAAACCGGTCATTTTGGATTTTGTCATTGTGTTTTCGATCAACATCCACGCACTTTCATAAAGTAGAAATGCCAACAAATCATGAGGGTCCGACGTAAATTCACCCAAATTTTCCAAATTTATGGATATACAGTTTACGGTTTGGGGTTTACGGTTTAAGGTTAGGTTTAGGGAAATACCAGAAAAAACATTAATTGAAGTGATAAGGCCTGGTCATTTTACAAAACCGAATTCAAGCGTTCTGAGCCTCAAATTGGCGGTGAGATTACGGTTTAGGGAAACGCCACAAAACCATCAATGGCCGTGATAAGGCCTGACTATTTTTTGGACCCGAATTCAACCGTTTTGAGCCTCAAACTTGTTGTGGAAAGTTTTGGGCCTTAAAATAGTTGTGAACCGGTATTTATGAATTGTGTCATCATGTTTTTGATCAATATCCCATAATTTTCATAAAGTTGATATTTCAACAAATCATTCAAAATTGAAGGATATAGGGTTTAGGGTTTTGGATTTGGGCCTTATAATAGTTGTGAAACGCCACAAAATGATCAATAGCTGTGACAAGGCCTGGCCATTTTTCGGACCCGAAGAGCCTCAAACTGGCTGTGTATATACCAACAAATCATGCGGGTCCGACGCATATTGACCCAAATTTTCTGAATTGATGGGTATAGGGTTTATGGTTTATTTTTTGGTGTTTAGGGTTTAGGGTTTAGCGAAATGCCACAAAACCATCAATGGCAGTGATAATGACGGGCCATAATTCAGAACCTAATTCAACCGTTTTGATTCTCGAAGTAGCTGTGGAACGTTTTGGGCCTTACAAAAGTTGTGCACCGGTCTTTATGCGTGTTGATGTTTGTTTTTGATTAATATCCACTCACTTTCATAAAGTGGAACTGCCAACAAATCATGCGGGTCCTACACAAATTAACTTGAATTTTCCGAATTAAAAGATATAAGGTTTAGGGTTTAGGGTTTAGGGTTTAGGGAAACGTCACAAAACCATCAATGGCAGTGATAAGGCCTGGCCATTTTTAGGACCCGAATTTAACGTTTTGAGCTTCAAATTGGTTGTGGAACATTTTGGGTCTTCTAAAAGTTTTTAACCGGTCATTTTGCGTTTTGTCGTTGTGTTTTCGATCAATATCCACGCACTTCCATAAAGTAGGAATGCCAACAAATCATGTGGGTCCCACGCAAACTCACCCAAATTTTCAAAATTAAAGGATATATGGTTTAGGTTTTAGGGCCTGGGGATAGGGGTTTAGCGTTTGGGGTTTATGATTTAGGGTTTATGAAAACGCCACGAAACATCGATTGCAGTGATAAGGCTTGGGTATTTTCGTACCCGAATTTAACCGTTTAGAGCCTCAAACTGGTTGTGGAACGTTTCGGGCCTTAAATAAGTTGTGAACCAGTCATTGTGTGTTTTGTTGTTGTGGTTTAGATAAATATACACACACTTCATAAAGTAGAAATGCCAAAAAATCATGCGGGTCCCACGTAAATTCACCAGAATTTTCTGAATTAAAGTATATAGGGTTTGGGGTTCATGGTATGGTGTTTAGGGTTTATGATTAGGGTTTAGGGAAATGCCACAAAACCATCAAAGGCAGTGATAAGGCCTGGCGATTCTTCAGACCCGAATTCAACCGTTTTGATCCTCAAACTGGTGGTGGGACGTTTTGGGCTTTAAAATAGTTGCGAATCGGTCTTTGTGCATTGAGTCGTCGTGTTTTCGATCAATATCCATGGACTTTAATAAAGTACAAATGCCAATAAATCATGCGGGACGTAAATTCACCCAAATCTTCTGAATTAATGGATATATGGTTTAGGGTTTGGAGTTTAGGTTTTAGGGTTTAGTGTTTAGGGTTTAGCGATAAGAGTTTAAGGTTTTTAGATTAGGGTTTAGGGATTGGGGTATATGGTTTATGGTATTGGGAAACGCCACAAAACCATCAATGGCAGTGATAAGGCCTAGCCATTTTTCATACCCGAATTCAACCGTTTTGAAGCTCAAATTGGCTATGGAACGTTTTGGGCCTTAAAAAAGTTGTGAACCCATCTGCGTTTTTCGTCGTGTTTCTGATAAATATCCACTCAATTGTATAAAGTGGAAATGCCAACAAATCATGGCGGTGCCAGACAAATTCATCCCATTTTCCGAATTGGGGGATATAAGGTTTAGGGTTTAGGGTTTGGGATTAAGGATTTAGGGTTTAATGAAATACCACAAAACCATAAAAGGGAGTGATAAGGCCTGGCCATTTTCTGGATCCGAATTCAACTGTTTTGAGCCTCAAACTGGAACGTTTTAAGCCTCAAACTGGAACGTTTTGAGCCTTACAAAAGTTGTGAACCTTTCATTGTGCGTTTTGTCATCATGTTTTTGATAAATATCCACATACTTTCATAAATTAAAAATCCCAAAAAAATCATGCAGGTCCCACGAAAATTCACTCGAATTTTTTGAATTAAAGGAATAGGGTTTGGGGTTTGGGGTTCAGGGTTTAGGGAATACGGTTTTGGAAACGTCAACAAATCATCAATGGAAGTGATAAGGCTTGGCCATTTTTTTGGAACCAAATTCAACCGTTGTGAGCCTCAAACTCGCTGTGGAACGTTTTCGGCCTTAACAAAGTTGCGAACCGGTCATTATGCGTTTTCTCGTCGCGTTTTCGAATAATATCTACGCACTTTCATAAAGTATAAATGCCAAAAAATCATTTGGATTTGAAGGATATATGGATTAGTGTTGAGGGGTTTGGGTTTGAATGATATACCCTATCGTAGTATAACAACCAAATCCATTATACCAACAACTTAGCGAATACTAGTCTGACTCACCCCTCTATTGATTTCATTTCTTTGCATAAAATGAAACTGAATGCTTTATGTTGGGAGTATCGATCAAAGGATATATGGACTCTTACCCATGCAAGTATCTGAGTACACAAGTAGTCTTCTTTGATCCCTTTCCTCTCTCTCTTCGCACTTCTTCTCAGTCAATGTCTCCCTTCTTTTGAGGGTATCATTTTATTTTTCTAATTGACTGAGAAATTTGAATTTTCTTCCATGAATCAAGCCCTAATGGATGTAGCCACCATATCATGTTCACTTCTTTTTGACCTTTATCTCTTTCTAGGATCATATAAATTAAGCTTTAATGGTTGTAGCCACCAAATCATGTTTTATTCCTTTTTTTAATCTGAAGGGGAGAGAGAGGGGAATCAGAAGCACACAGATTTTTACCTTCCGTACTTGCAGAAGGAATTCGATCCAGTATATACAAAATCCCAAAGAAAGCAAATAATGTCAGGATTAGTGTTGGAAATCAGCTTCGGTTCCTTCAAACTTTTTTAGCAAGAGTGATATAGTCGCAGGATGATCCACTTTGGTACCTCTAGTAATCTTTGTAAACAACCTTCTAAGAATGGTGTTAAAGTGTGGTTAGTGAATAATAAATCTAGATCATAGTCCCCTTCTTGACTCAATAAATGTTTTTGAAAAACTTATATATATATATATATATAGTAAATAAAACTCAAACAAATCAAATAGCATCAGCGAACCTCCCCCAGACTTAAATTACACTGTCCCCACTGTAATCCGTCCCAGATTGTTAGGAAAAATTAAATCGTAAGTAAATAACTTAAGTAGAAAACTCGATACCTCTCTCCGTAAGAGGGTGTCTAGCGATGGTAGCATGTGTGGTGACATGGGTGTGTTTTTATGTTCTATTAGGGTGTAAATATCCTAAACAAACAACTGTCAAATTAACCCTTAATGCTAACACACAAAATAATACCTTTCCTAAGAGAGATCAGTTGTAGTACTTAGGGATCAAATCCAAAGAGAACAATGGCACACAATAGATTTCTTATTTTTAAAGACTAAGCTAAGTAACTATATATATTGGTAGCAAGTAATCAGATCAAGGAATTATTTCTTATTCGAAGGTATAGATGCAATATGGAAGTATGCTAATAATGCAAATATGGAAATATGCGAATAATGCAAATATGAAAAAATGTTAATAATTTAACTAGATGCAAATGTAAATATGCTAGATCTAGGGTTTCAGAAAAGTTGATTATAGTAGATAGAAGTCAAGGGTATTTAATGGAACTCGATATCTAATGTAAAAGACACCAGCTCTCGCATGTGAGTCTAATCTATTGACCAAGTCCAATGTCTCAGCTCTTGCTTGTTGACACAGAATGACCATCCATCGATGGCAATGATCCTGCGTCAATCGATGGTTTCTTGAGTCAAGATTTATGACCTAATTCGATAAGTTGACTAGATTAACTAAATTAACTCTCGTTTGTTTCTAGCAACCTAGCTCAACATAATAGATTACGGTAGTAGACCATGCTCTCTCTTGCACCTAACTATCCTATTATCAGGGTTCTAGTTAGCTACTCTATAACCAAACTTAACATTTTGCTTGTCCTCAAGCAAACAAGCCTTTGAAAGATGTTTTGAAAAGCGAAGGCTCACATATTGTCTAAGTATAACTGTCACCTTACTTTATTGCAACCACATCCTATCAAGCCAATTACATAGAAACTTTATATACTCTATCCTAATATTGCAACCAAATCCATTCTACCAACAACTTAGCAAATACTAGTCCGACTCTCCCCTCTACTGCTTTCATTTCTTTGCATAAAATAAAAGTGCAGGCTTTAACTTGGGAGTATCAATCAAGGAACACATGGACTCTTACCTCTGCAAGTATCTGAACACACAGGCAGCCGTCTGTGATTCCTTTCTTCTCTTTCTTCTCACTTCTTCTCAGTCAATGTCTCCCTTCTTTTGAGGGTATCATTTTTTTTATTGACTGAGATATTTGGATAGGCTTCAATGAATCAAGCCCTAATGGTTTTTGCCACAAGACCATGTTCACTTATTTTGATCTTTTATCTCTTTCTAGGATCATATGAATCAAGCTTTAATGGTTGTAGCAACTAAATCATGTTCGACTCCTTTTTTAATCTGAAGGGGAGAGAGAGGGGAATCATAAGCACACATACTTTTTCCTTCCAGACCAGCAGAAAGAATCCGATCCAATGTATACCAAATCCCAAAGCAAGCAAATAATGTCAGGATTAGTTCTGGAAATCAGCTTCGGTTCCTTCAAACTTTCTAAGCAAGTGTGATATAGTGGCAGGATGATCCACTTTGGTATCTCTAGTAATCTCTGCAAAAAACCTTCCAAGAATGGTGCTTATAGTATGGTTAGTCAATAATAAATCTTTATCATAATCCTCTTCTTGACTCAATAATTTTTTTTTTGAAAAACTTATATAGATATAGTAAATAAAACTCAAAACAATGAAATAGCATTAGGAACCTCCCCCGGACTTAAATTACGTTGTCCCAGTGTAATCCGCCCCGGATTGGTTAGGAAAATTAAATTATAAGTAAATATCTTAAGCATAAAACTCGATACCTCTCTCTGTAAGAGAGCATCGATCAATGGTTGGTTACTGGTCTCGATCGATGCTAAACCTGTAAGTTCCTATTTCTAATAAAACTCAAAATAAAATACAATATCAGTAATACCTCCCCGAGACTTAAACAACACTATTATTAGTATTATTCAGTCTGAGATTGGGGAAGAAATAAATCATAAGGACCAAATTTAACATGGAAAAACCGATATACCTGCTCGCTGATGGTGACCGTCGATCGACAGAGTAAAATGCCTATCGATCGATGTGTTGCTTACTTCGTCGATCTGCAGTGATCAAGTGTCGGTCGATGCTCTATGCAAACTGTCTTCCTCGGATCTTTTTTTATCTGAAATAAATAAATACAAAAATTAGTAATAAATGAAGAATAAAAACTAATTAAAACTTACTAAACAGTGGGTTGCCTTCCACTTAGCGCTTGGTTATAGTCTTAAGCTCGACGGTGTGAACGCTCTTACTAGAAAGGAGGTTGATCAACACTTGGAAAACAAGTGTCTACATCTTCGTTGCTCTTCTGAAACCATGTACCAATGAAGTTTATGACTGCCTCATCTCCTCTAGGTTTCTCGTTCTTTATGATCTCCTTTCTAACCTCCATTGTATGCATTCTTCTTTGTAGATTCCCAGTACTGCGCTGGAGCATTCTAAGTCTGGCAGCTGTAGTGTCTGATATCTCCTCTAGTTGCTAAGAAATATCTTCCTTAATCAGGCTATGAGAAAAAAGCAATTTCATCGAACCTATCTTCTAAGTGGTGTTCTGCTGCGGACTACTGTCTGTCGAACTCAGTATTGATCGATGGAAACATGTTGCTGTCGATCGATGTCACTCTACCCAGTCTACTCGAATGTTGTCTCTGAACAATATCCATCTCTTGCTTCATCTTATCCATGTGTGTAGTCAAATTGGTGAGGCATTTATCTATAGGATAATAGACATCATCAAGCCTCATGTAGAAATCATCCATTGACATCTCTTGAGCTTTGTAGATATCATGCACAATATCATCAATCTAGGCTCTGTTGTGTGTCTCTTGCTTCTGCTCCTCATTGTCGATCGATGCTGGTACCTGCGCGTCGATCGATGGATGTTGCAGTTGTCCAAAGAAATTTCCTGATCGTTTCAGCCATGATAAGGGCGTCTGCTACATCTTTCTTCGGTATAGTTAGAATTCTCCCATAAAGACCTCGTACACGTCCTTCTACATCTCTGAAAATTCTAAACTCATCTGGTCTGAGATAACAAGCTTCTGTTTCTTCTGGTCCAAGTGAAGGGTTTGGTTTACGTTCGATGTCGTTTGATGTCCAAGATAGGCCAAATGTTGATGTTGGATTGCCTACTCTCGCGTCCATTACCCAGCCAGCTTCATCCTCATTGTAATCTGAATCATATTCTTTGTAAGCTTCACCGTATCCTTGGCATGCCGAATCGGTGTCGATCGATGGTCTATGGTTGCCATCGATCGATGCTTGATAATAAGATCGGTGCCCAAAAAGGTTTCCAGCTCCATTGGCCATTGCAAGTATATATTCTACATCCTCCTTCGTGACGTTTAGAATTCTCCGATCCATAGCTCTTGCGTAAACCATTTGGATCTCTCATAATACCAAACTCATCTGGTTGTAACCAGCTTCTCTGTCTCATTCTTCTGCTGAATCACGTTCGGTTTCTGGTTCGTGCTCAGTATCGATCGATGGCGTATGGTTGCTGTAGATCGATGTCGATTTCCACGGTTCATGGGAAACATGAAAAAATCCAGCCTCTTCCATAGGAAGCCCTCGATACTTGATCATCTCTTCTTCTCTGTAGTTTTGATTGTATTTGAGGTGGGTTGGGTTGTAATCGTAATCAGCATGGTGGGTGTGGATCAGTTCTGGGGTATAGGTATCGATCGATGTTGAAGGGTAGGTGTCGATCAACTTTAGATTTGCAGGACTGTCGATCGGTGATGAGGGTTGGTTATCGATCGATGATCCATCCACCAATTCCTCATTGGACTCGTAATCGCATAAACATGTGGCCACAAGCTCTGCATCGTTACACAATTTGATCAGGGTAGCCTTGTTCTTATTTTTAACAGGTTCATAAAAGATATTTTTATCAATTAGAGATAGATAAAACCTCTCTAACTGCATGTCGCATATGGCTCCCACAGTAGCCATGAATGCTCTGCCAAGTAGTAGCGAAGAGTTCCAATCTATCATGATGTCCATCACATGAAAGTCTACTGGGACTAGGGTGTTGTTGATCTGCACAGGAACATCTTTTACCATCCCTCCTGAGTTCACTCTTGAGCAGTATACAAATGTGAATGAATTATTGGAGGGTTCCACTCTTAGGTTCAGCTCCTCCCCCATAGACTTTGGCATAATGCTCACTGAAGATCCAGTGTCACAGAGGGCGTTGGGATATTTGTTTCCTTTGATGAAGCATGGAACCACAAACTTCCTAGGATAACTTTTCTTTTTCAAACAGGTTCTCTGCTTCATCTTCTCTTTGAGGTGATTGAACATGATTTCTATGTCATCATCTGTTTCCCTTATTTCCCTTATTTCCCTGAAAAACATCCACAATCTGTGAGTATAATAAGCTTCATCAAAAGATATATCAAAAGTAATAAAAAAAACTCTTTTAGAAAAGCCATCCATCTCTGTTTCATTGGCTTCTCTGCGTTGATGCTTTGGGATCTTTTGCCTCCTCTTTGAGTGTCCCTCATCTTCTCTATAAAGATCCATAGATTCAGACGTTTCTGTATTCTGTTCAGAAATTGTTCATGTTGTTTGCACAATCAGACTTGCGTTGAGGTTGGGTAATCGGACTGGATTTCTACCATGTCGATCGATGCCAGGCATGGACAGTCGATTGATGCCTTCATCTCTATGTCGGTCGAGGTCATGAGCACGGTATTGAACGATGTTAGTCGATTCACATGAGGCTATCGATTTTGTAGGTTTCACCGTCGATCGATGCTTGTTGTCTTGCATCGATCGATGCGGACGGGAATTGTCAAGTGATATGGAATTTTCCACACAAAAGTTGCTCTCTTGGGGTTTCATTTCCGGCCATAAATCATCATAAATCAATGCATTGACGTGGTGCTTTTTCCCAGTCTCCATATTTTCCTTAATCAGGCTCTCATGTCTCCTAATGGTCTCACTTGTTTGCATCACTTGATTCTCCAACTTCTTCACATGGGTGCTGAGGTTTTTGAACTTGGTATTGAGGTTGCGGTACAGATCATCTACCATTCCGTTGAAATCAACAGTCATCTTCTGTTTTCCTTCTAAGACTCTATCAACCATTGGTTCAAACTTGCTTCCCTGAGTTTCTGGAGGAGGGTTTTGGTAGTAGGAAGATCCATATGTCTTGTCGTTGTTGAAGGGCCTTCGCTGTGAACTTTGATTAAAGTTACTCCTTTTACCAGTACCATAGGATTTCCTGCTAAAACCTGGATTCCCTTGTCTCTGGAAACCATTCCCATCAATGTAGTTCACATCCCCTTCTTCAATCTCATTGTCTCCAAACTATATCGCTTCTAGCTCTGCAAAAATAACCTGCTTTCTGAGAAATTTCTGAACACTATCCAGCATTGCTTTTACCTCTTCGATCTGCACCTTCCTCTCAAAATCTGTGTTCTTGGTATTGATGGTAGATGCAAGATTCTCAATCAATCTTGTATCTTCTTCAGGGCTCCTAGTGCTGAAATTTCCTTCACTAGCTGTGTCCCAAGCCATCTGATACTGCAATCCAATACTCCTGAAGAAAGTGCTAAGAAGCTTCACTTCGTTGAACCATGATGTGGACAGTCTCTGTGGTATGACTTGAATCTGATCCATGAGTTTATGAAAGACTCTGAAGGTTCTTGTGAAAAAGTAGCAATCTTGCTCCTCAGATCTTCTTCTCTTGTGTCATCAATAAAGTTACGCAAGAAAGCATTCTTAATGTCAGTCCAGGATGTCAGAGATCGTGGTGGTAGCTGCTTAAGTCAATATGAAGTTTCTCCAGCAAGTGAGTACTTGAAGAGCTTACAGAAAAGATAGTCCTCAGGGACTCCATTGGCTTTAATAGCAGTCAATTGATCCTCAAATCGCTCCAGATGATCCATAGGGTGCTCGTGTCGCAACCCATGGTAAGGTGTCTACGCTACAAATTTGAAGTAAACGGGCCTGATCTCAAAATCTTTTCTCTGAAAAGCTGGAGGACGAATGGCAGTTCTATTGGCGTAGAACTGGTCTGGACGGTTGTAGTCAGTCAGCGTTCTCTGAGCAGCTTGGGTTTTAGCTTCATGTTGAGCAATTGCATCGTCTGCTTCTACTTCTATATCAGGGATTATAGTCCCCTGATTGCCTATCCTTTGACCAGCTGCATTACGCAGATGACCGTTGAGGTCATGCAAGTCTCCATTCTCATTCAGAACCACAATTATAGGCGCAACCATCTGAACTCGTTTGCTATCGTTGATCGATCACTACAAGAAATGTGGGTATTAGTAGCGTCGTAGTATAGCGTTTATTACAGCTCTGCTATTGTATACCAACACTGGCCTTTCTAATAGCGTTTATTAATCTGAAACGCTATGTTTGTTATTGCGGGTTAAGAAAAGAATTTAGCCGCGTCAATTTGGTAAGTTGAGGCACCTTATCATTGTATATCAGAAAAAAGGAGCTATCGTATATGTAAAAATATATTCTTTTAGTCCGAAAATATCTCTAAGTACTTAACACGAGAGATCTCTCGAAACCTCTTCACTTTTTTCCCTTACTCCTTGGTTTCTCCTTGGTTTCACTTTCTAAGTACTTAAAACACGAGAGATTCAAAGCTCATCGTACAACAGAAAATCATGAGAGGTATGTTCTCATTCAATCGAATCAAAGCTTTATTTGAGTTTGATTTCGATTTTGATTCATTCAATTTGATTTTGGGTTTTGATTTTGATTTGGGTTTCAATTTTGTTTGTTTTGGTTTCGATTTTGATTTTGGGTTTCAATTTTGGATATCAATTTTGATCTCTCGTTTTGATTTTACTTCCGAAATGGCAAGGACAAGAGGAGGAGGACAAGTTGGAGCTCGTCGGAGTAGATGTAATCAAGGCTTAGAGGTAGAAGATCCAACACGCGAAGTTGCTACTCCAACAACAAAGAAAGTGGCTTCTCCAAAAAAAAATGTAGTTAAGAGAAGAAGGGGTAGACCAAGGAAAGTGGCTAAGATTGGTGAGGAGGTAGAAGATGTAACACCGCAAGTTGATGGTAGTGACAATGAAGCAATGTCTAAAGATGAGGAAGAGGGTGAAGAAGAAGCTTGTTTGACTGGACAGGAACAAAAACTACAAGTCAAGAAAAGAACATACAAGAAAGCAAAGACTTCACTTCTTACGCCAACGAGAAAAAGTAGTAGAATCCAGAAAGTTGCTGCTCAACGAGAAGATGTAACACTGAGAGATGATGATTACCTTGTAGATGTAACACCAGAGGTTGCTGCTCAACGAGAAGATGTAACACCGGAGGTTGCTCAGGATGAGATAGAAGGAGAAGCTTGTTTGACTGGACAGGAAGAGAAAGAGGATGAAGTAGTAGAAGATGATGAATATGTAACAAGTAATGATGATGAGGTTGAATATGTAAGACCGGTAGCTGGTCAGACCGGAGAAGAACAGAAAGAAGATGGAGTTGTCAATGAGAAAGGAAACGAAGAAGAAGCTAGAAAAGATGATGGAGTTGTCAAAGAGAAAGGAAACGAAGAAGAATCTAGCAAAGACGATGGAGTTCTAGAAGAGAAAGAGAACGAAGAAGAAGCTCTTGATATGGAAGAAGATGGTGATCGCACTGAGAGAGGGAATGAAGAAGAAGCTCTTGATATGGAAGAAGATGGAGGTTGCAATGAGAGAGGGAACGAAGAAGAAGATGGAGGTCGCAATGAGAGAGGGAACAAAGAAGATGAAGTCAACAATGCTCAAGATGATCAGATTCCTAGTACTGAAGGAGTTCAGTTACCAGGGGATGAAGTGAAAGAAAGAAAAAAAAGAGGACCAACAAAGATGCGTAGAGTGGCTGAAAATCCTAATGATAAGGTTGCGGTCACATTCAATGACTTTGGAGAGCATGTCGGATCTGGTTCAGTAACACTATCATCTTTTCTTGGTCCTCTTGTGAGGGAACATGTTCCAGTTACACTTTCTGATTGGAGAAAACTTGATGCAGCGACTAAAGCAACAATGTGGGAAGAAATTCAGGTGACATAATCGTCTATATGTTTTGTTGATTTTCTGTAAACATGTCTGATCTTTGCTTATTGTGATGCAGGGGAGGTTTAACTTGCAAGAAGAATGGCAGAAAGCTGTTATTTTCAACCAGCTGGGAACTTTGTGGAGGGCTGGGAAGTAAAGGCTAGTGTCACAAGTACGTGCGGCGAAGACTACTGCTTAGAGAATTGATTTAAAACCCAGAAACGTCCCATCCATTCAAGTGTGGAACTCTTGGGTTAGGAGCAAGACTACCAAAACTTTCACGGTTAGTTATCTTCAGCAAATTAACTTTCTTGTTTATAGGTTATGCCTTATAGATTTAATCACTCATATTTTTATCGTAGGAAATAAGTAACAAGTACAGAGAGATGTGAAAAAAATCAGATTCCTCACACAACCAGCCGTAAAGGGATGCTTCGTTTAGCTGAAGATATGGTAAAGTTTTTTGATGGGAACATCTACAAAATTGTACAGATTGTTAAAATAACTTGTTATTGAGATTTGTCAGTTTTTTTATATAGAAAAAAGGAGTACAGACCCAAGAAAGATGAGTAAGAGTAAGGTATGGATTGCGGGGCACACTCATGCTGATGGTAGACCGGTGAAGCCTCGATTTGCTGAGACTATTGTAAGAATTGTCGAAGTTGTTGTGTATAATTAATGGATTATGATTAGTGAATGATTTTGTGTTTACATGTTTGTATCAGGAACAAATACAGTCACTTGATAGTCAAATGGACTCAATATCTTCTGAGAACATAAGGGAAGATGCTGTGAGAAAGATTTTGGGAAAAGACAAAGGTGGACGAATTAGGGGGTTTGGTAGAGGGGTTACAGCTACTAAACTAGCATATCTGCAATTTAGAGACGCAAGGATTGCAGAAATGAAAAGTGAGATTGAAGAGTTAAAGGCATGGTCCGAGACTTAGCTGGAAAGAAGGTAAGGATTTCATTACATTTGGTGAAATGGTTTATAAGACATTTACGAGTTCCTTTTCCTTCTCTCAGAAAAGTAATGTTGATGCTGAAACATCTGAGAGTAGTAGTGGATTCAAAGAAGGAGTGAGAGCACATATACTCGATTGGATTGAAGCAGAAGATGTTGTTGTTGGTGAAGGAGAATTCTGCTCTGCTGAACCGAACTACAAAATTGGTCGTATACCAATTGGTCCTAATGCAGTGGCGATCGTTGTGAGGTATGCACTAAGCTCAGTAGCTTCTCTCTGGAGGCCTACAACAGATGTGTTAACTCTTGATGAAGCTGTGGGATACAAAATAGTTTGGCTAGTGGATAAAGTGATATTGGATAGGGATCAAAACTTTTCAGACGATGTATCCATGGTAAATTTTTCAAATATTGTTTTCTTCCTACGAAAGATGAGTTATCTCTAATCATTATTTTCTTACTTTTTAGCAAAGCAAGGAAGTTGAAACTCGCAGATGCAAGATATATGATTGGACCAATGAAGAGGACGAGGTTATTGCTGAAGGTCTCGTCGGTTCATCCAAATCCAAAGACATGGTTACCAATATACCTCTAGGTCCCAATGATGTTTGTGTTGAAGTTCTGAAGGTGCTGAATGATGAGGCATATTTGTTGAGGCCAACTGCTGATATGTTTTTTATTGGTGATGCACCTAACGAAAAAATCGCATGGCCAGTCCTTAAGGTTGAAGTCATGCCTACCAACGTCGCAGATGTAACACCTACTAAATCTGCAGCCAAGAAAATAGAATCACCTTCCAAAACCAGCCAAGAAAAAAGTAGTGGTATTTGACTGAATGAAGACTCTATCAACCATTGGTTCCAATGCTGTTTGTGTCGAAGTTTTGAAGGTGCTGAATGATGATTTATCTCTAAAGAAAATAGCATCACCTTCCAAAACCAGCCAAGAAAAAAGCAGTGGTATTTGACTGAATGAAGACTCTATCAACCATTAGAAGACTAAATCTCCTAATGGTCTCACTTGTTTGCATCACTTGATTCTCCAACTTCTTCACATGGGTGCTGGGGTTTTTGAACTTGGTATTGAGGTTGCGGTACAGATCATCTACCTTTCCGTTGAAATCCACAGTCATCTTCTGTTTTCCTTCTAAGACTCTATCAACCATTGGTTGATAGGTCCCAATGCTGTTTGTGTTGAAGTTCTGAAGGTGCTGAATGATGAGTTATCTCTAAAGAAAACCTGCCAAGAAAAAAGCAGTGGTATTTGACTGAATGAAGACTCTATCAACCATTAGAAGACTAAATCTCCTAATGGTCTCACTTGTTTGCATCACTTGATTCTCCAACTTCTTCACATGGGTGCTGAGGTTTTTGAACTTGGTATTGAGGTTGCGGTACAGATCATCTACCTTTCCGTTGAAATCCACAGCCATCTTCTGTTTTCCTTCTAAGACTCTATCAACCATTGGTTCAAACTTGCTTCCCTGAGTTTCTGGAGGAGGGTTTTCATAGTAGGAAGATCCATATGTCTTGTCGTTGTTGAAGGGCCTTCGCTGTGAACTTTGATTAAAGTTACTCCTTTTACCAGTACCATAGGATTTCCTGCTAAAACCTGGATTCCCTTGTCTCTGGAAATCATTCCCATCAATGTAGTTCACATCCCCTTCTTCAATCTCATTGTCTCCAAACTATATCGCTTCTAGCTCTGCAAAAATAACCTGCTTTCTGAGAAATTTCTGAACACTATCCAGCTTTGCTTTTACCTCTTCGATCTGCACCTTCCTCTCAAAATCTGTGTTCTTGGTATTGATGGTAGATGCAAGATTCTCAATCAATCTTGTATCTTCTTCAGGGCTCCTAGTGCTGAAATTTCCTTCACTAGCTGTGTCCCAAGCCATCTGATATTGCAATCCAATACTCCTGAAGAAAGTGCTAAGAAGCTGCACTTCGTTGAACCATGATGTGGATAGTCTCTCTGGTATGACTTGAATCTGATCCATGAGTTTATGAAAAACTTTGAAGGTTCTTTTGAAAAAGTAGCAATCTTGCTCCTCAGATCTTCTTCTCTTGCGTCATCAATAAAGTTACGCAAGAAAGCGTTCTTAATGTCAGTCCAGGATGTCAGAGATCGTGGTGGTAGCTGCTTAAGTCAATATGAGGTTTCTCCAGCAAGTGAGTACTTGAAGAGCTTACAGAAAAGATAGTCCTCAGGGACTCCATTGGCTTTAATAGCAGTCAATTGATCCTCAAATCGCTCCAGATGATCCATAGGGTGCTCGTGTCGCAACCCATGGTAAGGTGTCTACGCTACAAATCCGAAGTAAACGGGCTTGATCTCAAAATCTTTTCTCTGAAAAGCTGGAGGACGAATGGCAGTTCTATTGGTGTAGAACTGGTCTAGACGGTTGTAGTCAGCCATCGTTCTCTGAGCAGCTTGGGTGTTAGCTTCATGTTGAGCAATTGCATCGTCTGCTTCTACTTCTATATCAGGGATTATAGTCCCCTGATTGTCTATCCTTTGACCTGCTGCATTACGCAGATGACCGTTGAGGTCATGCAAGTCTCCATTCTCATTCGGAACCACAATTATAGGCGCAACCATCTGAACTCGTTTGCTATCGTTGATCGATCACTACAGGAAATGTGGGTATTAGTAGCGTCGTAGTATAGCGTTTATTACAGCTATGCTATTGTATACCAACACTGGCCTTTCTAATAGCGTTTATTAATCTGAAACGCTATGTTTGTTATCGCGGGTTAAGAAAAGAATTTAGCCGCGTCAATTTGGTAAGTTGAGGCACCTTATCATTGTATATCAGAAAAAAGGAGCTATCGTATATGTAAAAATATATTATTTTAGTCCGAAAATATCTCTAAGTACTTAACACGAGAGATCTCTCGAAACCTCTTCACTTTTTTCCCTTACTCCTTGGTTTCTCCTTGGTTTCACTTTCTAAGTACTTAAAACACGAGAGATTCAAAGCTCATCGTACAACATAAAATCACGAGAGGTATGTTCTCATTCAATCGAATCAAAGCTTTATTTGAGTTTGATTTTGATTTTGATTCATTCAATTTGATTTTGGATTTTGATTTTGATTTGGGTTTCAATTTTGTTTGTTTTGGTTTCGATTTTTATTTTGGGTTTCAATTTTGGATATCAGTTTTGATCTCTCGTTTTTATTTTACTTCCGAAATGGCAAGGACAAGTTGGAGCTCGTCGGACTAGACGTAATCATGGCTTGGAGGTAGAAGATCCAACACACGAAGTTGCTACTCCAACAACAAAGAAAGTGGCTTCTCCAAAAAAGAATGTAGTTAAGAGAAGAAGGGGTAGACCAAAGAAAGTGGCTAAGATTGGTGAGGAGGTAGAAGATGTAACACCGCAAGTTGATGGTAGTGACAATGAAGCAATGTCTAAAGATGAGGAAGAGGGTGAAGAAGAAGCTTGTTTGACTGGACAGGAACAAAAACTACAAGTCAAGAAAAGAACATACAAGAAAGCAAAGACTTCACTTCTTACACCAACGAGAAAAAGTAGTAGAATCCAGAAAGTTGCTGCTCAACGAGAAGATGTAACACCGGAGGTTGCTCAGGATGAGATAGAAGGAGAAGCTTGTTTGACTGGACAAGAAGAGAAAGAGGATGAAGTAGTAGAAGATGATGAATATGTAACAAGTAATGATGATGAGGTTGAATATGTAAGACCTGTAGCTGGTCAGACCGGAGAAGAACAGAAAGAAGATGGAGTTGTCAATGAGAAAGGAAACGAAGAAGAAGCTAGCAAAGATGATGGAGTTGTCAAAGAGAAAGGAAACGAAGAAGAATCTAGCAAAGACGATGGAGTTCTCGAAGAGAAAGAGAACGAAGAAGAAGCTCTTGATATGGAAGAAGATGGTGGTTGCACTGAGAGAGGGAACAAAGAAGAAGCTCTTGATATGGAAGAAGATGGAGGTCGCGATGAGAGAGGGAACGAAGAAGAAGATGGAGGTCGCAATGAGAGAGGGAACAAAGAAGATGAAGTCAACAATGCTCAAGATGATCAGATTCCTAGTACTGAAGGAGTTCAGTTACCAGGGGATGAAGTGAAAGAAAGAAATAAAAGAGGAACAACAAAGATGCGTAGAGTGGCTGAAAATCCTAATGATAAGGTTGCGGTCACATTCAATGACTTTGGAGAGCATGTCGGATCTGGTTCAGTAACACTATCATCTTTTCTTGGTCCTCTTGTGAGGGAACATGTTCCGGTTACACTTTCTGATTGGAGAAAACTTGATGCAGCGACTAAAGCAACAATGTGGGAAGAAATTCAGGTGACATAATCGTCTATATGTTTTGTTGATTTTCTGTAAACATGTTTGACCTTTGCTTATTGTGATGCAGGGGAGGTTTAACTTGCAAGAAGAATGGCAGAAAGCTGTTATTTTCAACCAGCTAGGAACTTTGTGGAGGGCTGGGAAGTCAAGGCTAGTGTCACAAGTATGTGCGGCGAAGACTACTGCTGAGAGAATTGATTTAAAACCCAGAAACGTCCCATCCATTCAAGTGTGGAACTGTTGGGTTAGGAGCAAGACTACCAAAACTTTCACGGTTAGTTATCTCCAGCCAATTAACTTTCTTGTTTATAGGTTATGTCTTATAGATTTAATCACTCATATTTTTATCTTAGGAAATAAGTAACAAGTACAAAGAGATGAGAAAAAAATCAGATTCCTCACAATACCAGCCGTAAAGGGATGCTTCGTTTAGCTGAAGATATGGTAAAGTTTTTTGATGGGAACATCTATAAAATTGTACATATTGTTAAAATAACTTGTTATTGAGATTTGTCAGCTTTTTTATATAGAAAAAAAGGAGTACAGACCCAAGAAAGTTGAGTAGGCCGGTGAAGCCTCGATTTGCTGAGACTATTGTAAGAATTGTCGAAGTTGTTGTGGATAATTAATGGATTATGATTAGTGAATGATTTTGTGTTTACATGTTTGTATCAGGAACAAATACAGTCACTTGATAGTCAAATGGACTCAATATCTGCTGAGAACATAAGGGAAGATGCTGTGAGCAAGATTTTGGGAAAAGACAAAGGTGGACGAATTAGGGGGTTTGGTAGAGGGGTTACAGATACTAAACTAGCATATCTGCAATTTTGGGACGCAAAGATTGCAGAAATGAAAAGTGAGATTGAAGAGTTAAAGGGCATGGTCCGAGACTTAGCTGGAAAGAAGGTAAGTATTTCATTACATTTGGTGAAATGGTTTATAAGACATTTACGAGTTCCTTTTCCTTCTCTCAGAAAAGTAATGTTGATGCTGAAACATCTGAGAGTAGTAGTGGATTCAAAGAAGGAGTTAGAGTACAAATACTCGATTGGATTGAAGCAGAAGATGTTGTTGTTGGTGAAGGAGAATTCTGCTCTGCCGAACTGAACTACAAAATTGGTCGTATACCAATTGGTCCTAATGCAGTGGCGATCGTTGTGAGGTATGCACTAAGCTCAGTAGCTTCTCTCTGGAGGCCTACAACAGATGTGTTAACTCTTGATGAAGCTGTGGGATACAAAATAGTTTGGCCAGTGGATAAAGTTATATTGGATAGGGATCAAAACTTTTCCGACTATGTATCCATGGTAAATGTTTTCAAATATTGTTTTCTTCCTACGAAAGATGAGTTATCTCTAATCATTAGTTTCTTACTTTTTAGCAAAGCAAGGAAGGTGAAACTCGCAGATGCAAGATATATGATTGGACCAATGAAGAGGACGAGGTTATTGGTGAAGGTCTCGTCTGTTCATCCAAATCCAAAGACATGGTTACCAATATACCTCTAGGTCCCAATGATGTTTGTGTTGAAGTTCTGAAGGTGCTGAATGATGAGGCATATTTGTGGAGGCCAACTGCTGATATGTTTTTTATTGGTGATGCACCTAACGAAAAAATCGCATGGCCAGTCCTAAAGGTTGAAGTCATGCCTATCACCATCGCAGATGTAACACCTACTAAATCTGCAGCCAAGAAAATAGGATCACCTTCCAAAACCAGCCAAGAAAAAAGAAGTGGTATTTGACTGAATGAAGTTATTCTATTTTGTTTGTTTGTTGATTGATGTTCTATTATCTGGTGTGAGTTTTAGAGTCCAGGCAGCACTAGTTCAACCAGGAGTCCAAAGCAGAAGTGTATTCTCTTAGATTGCAGCAAATCTGGACGTAAGGTTGCTGAAGGAAGAGTTGCTTCAACGGATCCGAATGAGTTGTGCCACTTTGTACTCTACGTCCAAATGCAAGCAAGGTGTGGGTTGAAGTGGATAAGATTGGTGATGCAAAAGTATGGAGGCCAAATTCAGAGATCGAAATCATATCTGATCCAATAGGTTCAGTTGTGGCATGGCCAAATGATAAGCTCAAGCTCGTTTGATGCAGGAAGAGCTGTTGTTGTTTAATCTTATCGTGTGTAATATTATGTTCCGTTTAGTTTGAACTCATGTGTGATATTATGTCTAAGTTGATAAACGTAAACAAATATCATGTGTAATATTATTTTATAAGCCTTGTGTGATAAAATGTTGTATTGTGTGATAAAATCTTATGCCTTAAAGTTAAATCCTTATACCATTAAAAAGAGAATATGAAAACCCTGTACTTTGAAAGATAAATCCCTAAACCCCAAAGCTAATACCCTACACCCTAAAGCTAATACCCTAAACCCCAATTGTTCTTGATTTCTGATTTTTTTTATTAAAAGAAGGGATATTGTATTCTTATTTTCATAAAACTTATTAGTTAAACTTTTAAAGATAAATCCCTAAACCCCAAAGCTAATACCCTAAACCCCAAAGTTACCCTAAACCATATATACCATAATTATACTTGATTTCTGATTTTTTTTATCAAAAGAAGTGATATTGTAATCTTACTTTCATAAAACTTATTAGTTAATCTTTTTATACAATTTCACTCATCAAAATCATATACCCCAAAACATTAATACATACATAAGTCTTAGTGTTTATGAAGATATAAGCTTAGATCATTGAATTTTATGAAACCTCATATAAAATATTTATATTTATAAAAAAAATATTCGTTAAATTAGAATGATCATAGAACATTTTTTAAGATTTCATTTAATTTATTTTTTTTCTTAATAACCTATTTTATATGTCAATTTTCTGATTTGAAACGAAATTAATACTCTAAGCCAATGAGGAGTAAACTCGAGGATTGCTGACGTGGCCAGTTACACGCCGATGGATCTGTGTCACATACTTCGATCTGAGCCGTTCTTTCTTATTGGAGTAGGATTAATCGTAAACCATTGATTTTGTAAAGAAAGCTTTGATCTGAATCGTTCTTTTTGGCGGCCAAAATTTTTCAGAACAGATCTTGTTCCGTCTCGCGAGCAAGAACAAACCCTAAATCCTTTGTCTCAACAGCTCTTCTCTCGATCTCACTTGTATCTGAAAGAAAGCAAGTGGATAAGACGTGGATTTGACTGCCAAGGTAAGACTTAAAATAAATCGAGCTCACTTGTATTCGCCGATTGAAAGAAAGCTAAGTACTTTTGTCTGATTCTTGTAGGAATAGTCACGAGTACTCAGAAGGAGCAACTAATTTCGTGAAATCGTCAGCAAGAAGATTGGGAAATCTGTCTGAAATGCTATGCCCTTGTAGATACTGCCGCAACCTTAGTCATCAGTTATTAGATACAATAGTGGAGCATCTGGTGATTAGGGGTATGGATAAGAAGTATAAGAGTTCTTGTTGGAGAATTCATGGTGAAAAAGAGATTATGCAGAAGACAATGGTCTTCAATATCAAACGGAGGCATTTGATATGTTGCAGGTAGTTTTCTCGATGGATGGTGGTCCAAATCAGACGAATGACCATGAGACAAATGATGATGACGAAGCACCTGAGGAAACTGAATTTAAGAAGAAGCTAAGAGACGCTCAAACACCATTGTACTCGGATTGTATCAAACACACGAAGGTTTCAGCAATCATGGGACTTTACATATTCAAGGTTAAAAGTGGTGTGTCGGAGAACTACTTTGATCAGCTGTTGGTTTTACTTGAGGAAATGCTACCCGAAGACGATGTTCTTCCCAAGAGATTAGCTGCGATCAAGAAATTTCCGAAAATATTCGGGTTCGGCTACGAGAACATTCATGCTTGCAAGAATGATTGCATATTGTATAGGAAGGAGTATGAGAAGCTCGAAAGCTGTCCAAGATGCAAAGTTTCAAGATGGGAAAAGGATAAGCAGAGTAATGAGATAAAGGTGGGGATTCCGGCGAAGGTCCTTAGATATTTTCCAACCAAGGACAGGTTTAGGAGGATGTTTAGATCAACAAGGATGGCTGAAGATCTGCGTTGGAACTATACCAATGCCACTGAAGATGGTACACTGCGACACCCCGTTGATTCTATCTCTTGGGCACAAGTGAATGCTAAATGGCCAGACTGTGCTGCTGATCCAAGGAATCTTCGACTTGGGATCTCTACAGATGGGATGAACCCTTTCTTCATGCAAAACACCAATCACAGCACATGGCCAGTGTTGTTAGTGAACTATAACACACTTCCAGCTATGTGTATGAAGGCTGAAAATATAATGCTGACTTTGTTGATCCCTGGTCCAACAGCTCCTGGTAATAACATTGATGTTTACCTAGCACCACTGATAGACGATTTGAGAGATTTGTGGGCTGAGGGTATTGAAGTGTATGACTCATTTGCAAAGGAGAACTTCAATCTTAGAGCCATGCTGCTTTGGAGTATCAGTGACTATCCAGCCTTAGGAACCTTGTCTGGATGTAAAGTGAAGGGCAAACAAGCATGCAATGTATGTGGAAAGGATACACCTTCTAGGTGGCTTAAGTTCAGCCGCAAGTTTGTCTACATGAGAAATAGAAAGAGACTACCGCCTGGCCATCGTGACAGATATAAAAAAGCTTGGTTCGACAACACAGTAGAGGAAGGGAATGCGAACATGATACAAACTGGCGCTGAGATAGATGAGACACTACAAGCTTTTAGGAATGATTTTGGAAGACCTCTAGAGAAGGAGAAAAAAGGAGAAGACCAGAGTTGGAAGATGATGAGATGGTTTAAGAAGAAGAGTGTGAAGAATCAAATGATCTATGGCAGCGGAAGAAGAGATCAATATTCTTTGAACTACCTTACTGGAAGGTAAAGTATAGTCTACCTTAATTATAAGAATGTTGTATATGAATTTGCCTAACAGTTTCTTCTTTAATGTGTTAGGAGTTGCCTGTTCGTCACAATATTGATGTTATGCACGTAGAGAAGAATGTGTCGGATGCTATATTGTCTCTCTTGATGCAAAGTGCTAAGTCAAAAGATGGGTTGAAAGCAAGAAAAGACTTAGAAGATATTGGACAGAAAACACTTGCACACAGAGGTGAGGGGAAAGAAAACATAATTACCTCCAGCTGCCTACTGGTTATCTAAGAAAGAAAATACCATTTTCTTCCAAAGGTTATCTAAGTTTAGAGGTCCTGATGGTTATTGTTGTAATATTGTGAATAGTGTGTCAGTTAACCCTCCAAATATTGGTAGTTTGAAGTCGCATGATCATCATGTTCTAGTACAGAACTTGTTACCAGCTGCATTAAGAGGGTTGTTACGTAGGGGTCCTAGGATAGCCATAAATAGATTATGCAGCTACTTCAACAGGTTGTGTCAGCGCATAATTGAACCGGAAAAGCTTATATCAATGGAGACAGAGTTTGTGGAAACAATGTGTCAACTGGAGCGCTTCTTCCCTCCATCCCTTTTTGATATCATGTTCCACCTTCCAATACATTTATCAAAAGAGGCACGTTTGGGAGGACCAGTACACTTCCGATGGATGTATCCCTTTGAAAGGTTTGAATTTCTCATTTGCTTCAATATATGTATTTTCTGCAATGATGTTTGACTAAAATTCATATTTCTTGAATGAGTTATAGGTACATGAAAACACTAAAGGCTTTTGTTATGAATCATGCAAGGCCAGAAGCATGTATGGCTGAGGGGTATTTAGCTGGAGAATGCGTTGCATTTTTGTTAAGAGTTCCTTAATGATTCAGTACCAGTTCAAGAAACAGTTAATCGTAATGAGGATATGGAGGCTGACAGAATGGTGGTTGAAGGCCGACCTCTGCAGAAGGGTACCGAGTTTACCCTTTCAGATAAAGATAGAGACATTGCACATCGTTATGTCCTAATGAACATGGCATCTTTGGATCCTTTTCTTGAGTAAGTTATCTTTAAGTTTCATCTACTTGAAATTATAATTTCATTTTCATATATTTTTATTTAATGTCAAACCAGTATGCATTTGGAAGAGTTACAAGCTAATGATGCTCGATATGCTAGAAATGAAACTTTGTTATGGAAAAATCACACTGAGCACTTTCCAGAATGGCTTAAAAAAAGGTTTTGAACTCTATCTTATTTTCTTGATTATTATTGTAATGACTGGTTAGCTTGTTGGTTGATGAACATGTCCAGATTTTAGTATTAAGAATGACTGGTTAGCTTGTAGTTTCATGACTGGTTAGCTTGTTGGTTGATGAACATGTCCAGATTTTAGTATTAAGAATGATTGGTTAGCTTGTAGCTTGATGAATATGTCCAGATGATAATATTCTGATTTTCTGCGGCAGGTTCATTCAGACTCACCAAATAGTCATTCTAAGGAGATAAGGTGGTTGCATTTGGACCAAGAAATGTTGCTTTAGCACATAAATGTTTCCTCATTAATGGGCAACGGTTTCATATAGATGCGGTCAAGCGGAAGACACAAAAAAATGGAGTAACTTATAAAGCATTTAGCATGTGTAGATCAAGTGCTCGAGATACAAGACAAGTCGCTGATATGATTACATATTATGGAGTCATAAAGGAGATTTTGCTTATGGACTACCACATGTTCAAAGTGCCACTGTTTAGATGCAACTGGGCGAACACAGGGAATGATGTGAAGGAAGAAGATGGCTTCACTCTTGTTAACCTTCACATGAACCAAGCAGCCTATTTGAAAGATCCATTCATTCTACCTTCTCAAGCGAAACAGGTTTTCTACTCTATGGAAGATGATAATTCAAATTGGTATGTTGTTATTAGAGCACCACCTAGAGGTTATCATGAGTTGGAAACAGAAGAGGATTTAGTTGGTGCACCTTTGCCTATCCAAGAAGTCGATGATTTGGGTGATGATTCTTCTGATGATGATAGTTCTTATGTTAGGGATGATTGTGAAGGTTTATTAGTGGTAGATTGATATTGGATTGTATGAACAAGTTGTGTTTTGGTTTGTATGAACAAGTTAATGTTTATGGGTTTTGGAATAATTAAAATTTTTATTGGAACTTTTAATAATTTAATATTTATTATTACAAATATTTGAATTACATTTTAAATTAAAATTATAAAAAAAAATTTAATTATTATTAATAAATTTACGGATAATTAATAACACGAAACATTTGCTATCTATCCTAGCAGGAAAAATAAAATTAATAGATTTTAATAACCATTATACAACGTTATTATAAATATCAACAATTACATAACAAATAACGCTATTGTTGTATCGTTAACTATAGCACAACCGAATACCGCTATTAAAAGTGCCGGATCTATTATAACAGGCGCTGTCAGAGCGTGGAAGGGAGCGCTATGATTTTAGATGCATAGCGTTTTTCGTACGTTAATACTACCCACATTTCCTATAGTGGATGCGGATGAGGTGCTGTCGATCGATGCTATATGATCAATATCGGTCGATGCTAGAGTTATGATGTCGGTCGATGGTAGAGTTCTAATGTCGGTCGATGCTATCTGTAAAGAGGTGTCGATGCTCATCTGATGGGTTCGATCGACACCAGTGCGAGCTGCCAAAGGTCATAGAACTTTCGACTAGAAAAACACCTTTTTGCAGCTTCTCATGCTCGATTACTTTCCCAGAGTTATTATCTAAGATGACATCAACCTGTTGCATCTTGCTCTCCCCAGCTTTCCCTTTAACTAGAGTTTCTATCCTCTTCACTGCTTTTGCTGTCTAAGAATTCTGGGTGTTTAGCATCTTGACCTGGGTGTCCATGGCTTCTAATTTTCCATTCAGCTCTTTCTGGATAAAATCCAACCTCAGATTTAAGTATGCACTCGTCTTCTGCTGAATTTCTATTGCTCGTTCCATTATCGATTCGATCCTATGAATATGACCCTGAAAACAGATTCATTTATATGATTCTCGTCCTCTTCTGCAGCCTGTTCCAGCAACGAGACTTCATGTACAAAATCATTTTTTTTTCCTCAACCTCAATGTTCTTGTCATTATTCGTAACACCCGATTGAATTCTGCGAGTATCCATATTCCTAATACTGTTGCTAGACACAAAGTTCAGAATCGGGCTCTTAGCTTCCTCTGGAGTCCTAGTCCCAAAGTTCCCTTCGCTTGCCTGATCCAACATTATATCATACTGCACATCAATACCAATGGAGAAGAATCCCAGCAGTTGAATCTCCATGAAACCATGATGTGGACAGTCTTTTTGGTACCCCCTAAATAAGTCTCAAGAGCTTCTAAACCCTTCAGTAGGTCCCTGAGAGAATATCAAAATCTTATCCCTTAGCTCTTCGGTCTTTGCAGCATCAAAAAAATAGTCAGAAACGCAGTCTTGACATCATCCCAGGTAGTGAGAGATCCTTGTGGTAGAAGTTTCAGCCAAACAAGTGCATTCCCAGAGAGATAGAATACTTGCATAACTTGCACAGAAGATAGTCTTTAGTTTCTTCATGCTCCAGGATTCAAGAAACAAAATACTCTAGTGTTTCAATGTGGTCCATGGGATCTTCATGGCGAAGGCCATGAAATGGGTGCTCGCTCACATGAGTAAAGTATGCAGGTCTTATCTGGCCATTGACCCCCTGTATTTCTCGAGGTAAATCGCAGACCTGTTAAAATAGAATCAAGTCGGCCTGATCAACTCTGCTATCGATCTATACTCAGATTACCGCCCCATGTTCATCTAATTTCTGACATTCTGCAAATTACACAGATAACCCTCAGGGTCATGCAGGTCTCCATTCCCATCCTTATTCAGAATAAGTGCCTCAACCATCTCTACTCGCCGCTTACTGTCGATCGATGGTAGAGTAGAAGTGTAGATCGATGTTCGTCCAAGAGTGGTGTCGATCGACGTCGAAGTGTTGTTGTTGATCGATGGTAGACATTTCTCTCTCCGGATGGTGCGTTCAATAGCTGCTGGTTTTGAGAAAAGTAAGTCTTTTTCCTTGTTTCTCATGGTTCTTCTCTGCATGTACCTGAAAGACAAGGAAAATTTTATGTAAGTAACTGAAACAGAAAATAAAAACCTAGACTAAACCTATTAATCAAGTCTAATGGCGATCCTCGCTCCCTGGCAACGGCGCCAAATTTGATGTAGCTTTTATTATGCACTCTCAAATTAACCCTATAAGCTAGTTTTTAAACTCTCAAATAAGAGGTTCAATTGTAGTACTTAAGAATCGAATCCAAAGGGAGCGTGGGCACACAATAGACTATAGATGTTTAGATTAAGCTAGGCAACCAATTTATTAAAGAAGTAGCAGTAAACAAGTAAGCAGGTGATTGTTTTGATAACAATAAGATGAAATAGCTGGGTCTAGGGATTTATCAATAAATAGATTCAAAACACAAATTAGGGATGCTAAGGGTTTTATAGATCAAATTCTAGAACTCAAATTTAATAAGAAAGTAATCCAGCTCTCACATGCATTTATTAATCAGATGCCTAGGTTCAATATCTTCCAGCTCTCGTGTGCAAACAAGGATCGAGCGTTGATCGATACCAATTCTTGGGTATCAATCGATGCTAACTTAGACAAGCATTAACACACATATCGATAATGTTCAACTAGATCCTAGACCAACTCTCGTATGCGCCTAGATATCTAATCCACACAGGGCTAGGGTTCCGTTAATTAATTGCACTCTTGTGCCTCTAAATTGTCCTATGATTCGAGGTTCAAGCAATCAGTCACACTCTCGTGTTATTCCACTACTCTAGATCCTAGTATTACAAGACACCCTGGTGTAGATATCTATAGATAACCTAGAAATCCTATGACTATCAGTTTGACATTAAGAACATGAAATCCCTAAACCAAACAAGATGATTACTCAGACACGGAAGCAATAACACAAATCATAGTCTGAATAAGTAATATATATAGAAATCAATATAAAACCAAAGGAGTTTCAATCAATATATGAATGAGAATTGATCCTCTCTCCAAAACTTAAGACAAAGAATAAAATAAAACATATTCGTCAATGATGGCTTAGAAAACTATATAAATTAGGTCTAAATTCGTCCAGGGGTATTCTGGTAACTTACCTTGAAATTTGGGCGTAAGTCGGCCATAAAATAAGCCAGGTCTGTCTTCTGGGATCACCGTCGATCGATGGTAAGGCTGTGCCATCGATCGGCAATCATTCATCCCCTCGACAGCTTCCTCTCGCGAGGCAACACACCACTTTTCAGTAAATTGGGCATACGTTTAGATCTAACCGTGTGATGAACCTTAAAACAATGGCATTGGAACTCTAACTTAAAGATATATCTTCTGTCAAAATATCAGGTCAATCCACCGTGGTAAGGTCTCCATCCATAGCTAAACATATGACGAATATGCATAGTTCTACATCTCTAAAAGCTCCATAATCACCAATGTTCCCCAAAACGTACCTGAACCTGAAAATACTCAAAAACATACTTCAAACACATATAATAGACTCTAAATAGGGCACAATAGTGGTTAATATCAGGCCCTATCATCGGCCTTAACAAAGTTGCGAACCGGTCATTATGCGTTTTGTCGTCGTGTTTTCGAACAATATCCACACACTTTCATAAAGTAGAAATTCCAACAAATCATTCGAACTGAAGGATATAGGGATTAGGTTTGAGGGTTTGGGGTTTTGGGATTAGGGTTTAGGGAAACGCCACAAAACCATCAATGGCCGTGATAAGGCCTTACTATTTTTCAGACCTGAATTCAACTGTTTTAAGCCTCAAACTGGCTGAGGAACGTTTTGAGCCTTAAAATAGTTACGAATTGGTCTTTATGCATTGTGTCGTTGTGTTTTCTATCAATATCAATGCACTTTTATAAAGTAAAAATGCCAACAAATCCTTCGGTCTGACGTAAATTCACCCTAATATTCTGAATTGATGGATATATGGTTTAGGGTTTGAGCTTTAGGCTTTCGGGTTTAAGGATTAGACTTTAGGGAAACGCCACAAAACCACCAATGGCAGTGATAATTATTGGCCATTTTTCAGAACTGAATTCAACCATTTTGAGCCTCAAACTGGTTTGGAACGTTTTGGGCCTTAAAAAAGGTTGTGAACCGGTCTTTATGCATTTTTTCATCATGTTTTCGATTTATATCCACGCACTTTCATAAAGTGGAATTGCCAAAAAATCATTCGGTCCAACACAAATTCACCCCAATTTTCTGAATTGGGGATTTAAGGTTTATGCAATAGGGTTTTGGGTTTATGGTTTAGGATTTAAGGAAATGCCACAAAAACATTAAAGTCAGTGATAAGGCCTGGGAATTTTTCTGACCCGAATTCAACCGCTTTGAGCCTCAAACAGGATGTGGAACATTTTGGGCCTTAAAAAAGTTGTGAACCCGGTCATTATGCTTTTGTCGTCGTGTTTTCGAACAATATCCACGGACTTTCATAAAGTAGAAATGCCAACAAATCATTCGGAATTGAAGGATATAGGGATTAGGATTGAGGGTTTGGGGTTTTGGGATTAAGGTTTAGGGAAACGCCACCAAACCATAATGGTCGTGATAAGGCCTAACTATTTTTCGAACCCGAATTCAACCGTTTTGACCCTCAATCTGGCGGAGGAACGTTTTGGGCCTTAAAATAGTTTTGAATCGGTCTTTATGTATTGTGTCGCCGTGTTTTGATCAATATCCATGCACTTTAATAAAGTCGAAATGCCAACAAATCATGCGGCTGACGTAAATTCACCCGTATTTTTTGAATTGATGGATATAGGGTTTAGGGTTTGGGGTTTAGGCTTTCGGGTTTATGGATTAGGCTTTAGGGAAACGCCACAAAACCATCAATGGCAGTGATAATGCTTGGCCATTTTTCGGAACCGAATTCAACCGTGTTGAGCCTCAAACTGGTTTGGAACGTTTTGGGCCTTAAAAAAGTTGGGAACCGGTCTTTATGCATTTTTCCATCGTGTTTTTGATTTATATCCACGCACTTTTTATAAAGTGGAACTGCCAACAAATCATGCGGCTCCAACGCAAATTCACCCCAATTTTCCAAATTGGGGATTTTAAGGTTTTGGCATTAGGGTTTAGGGATTGGGGTTTAAGGAAATGCCACAAAACCATCAAAGTCAGTGATAAGGCCTGGTAATTTTTCTGACCCGAATTCAAACGCCTTGAGCCTCAAACTGGTTGTGGAACATTTTGGTCCTTAAAAAAGTTGTGAACAGTTCATTATGCATTTTGTTGTCTTTTTTTTTTAAAAATATCCAGACACTTTCATAAACTAGAAATGCCAACAAATCATTCAGAATTAAAGGATATAGGGATTAGGGTTGTGGGTTTGGGGTTTTGTGATTAGGGTTTAGGGAAACGCCACAAAACCATCAATGGCCGTGATAAGGACTGACTATTTTTCGGACCCAAATTCAACCGTTTTGAGCCTCAAACTGGTTGAGGAACGTTTTGGGCCTTAAAATAGTTGTGAATCGGTGTTTAGGCATTGTGTCGTCATGTTTTCGATCAATATCCATTCACTTTTATAAAGTAGAAATGCTAACAAATCTTGCGGTCTGACGTAAATTCACCCGAATTTTCCGAATTGATGGATATAGAGTTTAGGGTTTTGGGTTTAGGCTTTCGGGTTTATGGATTGGGCTTAAGGTAAACACCACAATCCCATCAATGGCAATGATATTGCTTGGCCATTTTCTGGAACCGAATTCAACCGTTTTGAGCGTCAAACTAGTTTGGAACGTTTTGGGCCTTAAAAAAGATGTGAACCGGTCTTTATGAATTTTGACAACATGTTTTCGATTTATATCCACGCACTTTGATAAAGTGGAATTGCCAACAAATCATGCGGGTCCAATGCAAATTCACCCCAATTTTCCAAATTGGGGATTTAAGGTTAAAGCATTAGGGTTTTGGGTTTAGGGTTTAGTGTTTAAGGTTTAAGGAACTGCCACAAAATCATCAAAGTCAGTGATAAGGCCTGGGAATTTTTCTGACCTAATTTCAACAGCTTTGAGCCTCAAACAGGCTGTGGAACATTTTGGGCCTTAAAAAAGTTGTGAACTAGTCATTATGCGTTTTGTCGTCGTGTTTTCGAACAATATCCAAGCACTTTCATAAAGTAGAAATGCCAACAAATCATTCAGAATTGAAGGATATAGGGATTAGGGTTGAGGGTTTGGGATTAAGGTTTAGGGAAACGCCACAAAACCATAATGGTTGTGATAAGGTCTTACTATTTTCCGGACCCGATTTCAATCGTTTTGACCCCCAAACTGGCTGAGAAACGTTTTGGGCCTTAAAAGAGTTTTGAATCGGTCTTTATGAATTGTGTCGTCATGTTTTTGATCAATATCCATGCACTTTTATAAAGTAGAAATGCCAACAAATCCTGGGGTCTGACGTAAATTCACCCGAATTCAACCTTTTTGAGCCTCAAACTGGTTTGGAATGTTTTGGGCCTTCAAAAGTTTTGAACCGGTCTTTATGCATTTTGTCATCGTGTTTTCGATTTATATCCACGCACTTTCATAAAATGTAACTGCCAACAAATCATGCGGGTTCAATGCAAATTCACCCCTATTTTCGGAATTGGGGATTTAAGGTTTAGGCATTAGGGTTTTGGGTTTAAGGTTTAGGGATTAAGGAAACGCCACAAATCCATCAAAGTCTGTGATAAGGGCTGGGAATTTTTTTGACCCGAATTCAACCGCAATGAGACTCAAACTGGCTGTGGAACATTTTGGGCTTTAAAAAAGTTGTGAGCCGGTCATGATGCATTTTGTCGTCATGTGTTCGAACAATATGCATGCACTTTCATAAACTAGAAATGCCAACAAATCATTCGGAATGGAAGGATATAGGGCTTAGGGTTGAGGGTTTGTGGTTTTGGGATTATGGTTTAGTGTTTAGGGAAACGCCACAATACCATCAATGGCAGTGATAAGGCCTAACTATTTTTCGGACCCGAATTCAACCGTTTTGATCGTTAAACTGGCTGTGGAACATTATGGGCTTTAAAATAGTTGTGAATCGGTCTTTATACATTGTGTCGTCGTGTTTTCGATCAATTTCCACACACTTTCATAAAGTAGAAATGCCAACATATAATGCAGGCCTACGTAAATTCACCCCAATTTTCTGAATTTTAGGGTTTAAGGTTTAGGGAAAAGCCACAAAACACTAATAGTCAGTGATAAGGCCTGACTATTTTTCCGACCCATATTCAATCGTTTCGGTTCTCTAAATGGCCTAGGAACGTTATGGGCCTTAAAATAGTTGTGAACCGGTCTTTATGCATTGTGTCGTCGTGTTTCGATCAATATCCACACACTTTTATAAAGTAGAAATGCCAACAAAACCATCAACGGAAGTGATAAGGCCTTGCCATTCTTCGGACCCGAATTCAACCGTTTTGAGCCTCAAAATCACCGTGAAATGTTTTTGGCCTTAACAAAGTTGTGAACCAGTCATTATGTGTTTTGTCGTCGTGTTTTCGAACAATATCCACTCACTTTCATAAAGTCAAAATGCCAACAAATCATTCGAAATTGAAGAATATAGGGCTTAGGGTTTAGGGTTTGGAGTTTTGGTATTATGGTTTAGTGTTTAGGGAAACACCACAAAACCATCAATGGCAGTGATAAGACCTGACTATTTTTGGACCCTAATTAAACCGTTTTGAGCCACAAACTAGCTGTGAAACGTTATGGGCCTTAAAATGGTTGTGAACCGGTCTTTATGCATTGTGTCGTCGTGTTTCCGATCAACATCCACAAACTTTCATAAAGCAGAAATGCCAACATATAATGCAGGTCCAACGCAAATTCACCCCAATATTCCAAATTGAGAATATAAGGTTTAGGCTTTAGGGTTTTGTGTTTAGGTGTTGGGGTCAAAAACGTTATTCTCGAAATCAGCATCTAAAAAATTGTGTTTCTATACGAATGCAGTCTTGAAATCGACTTAACGAAAGTCTCCAGGCCAAAACCCGAAAGAAAGGAACACGGATCAGCCAACTCACCCGTACGGCGAGATGGACTGTCCAGCTCGCCATACGGGGGAGTTGGACGGCACATACCAATCAACTCGCCCGTATGGCGAGTTGGACAAGCCAACTCGCCATACGGGCGAGTTGGTCAGCACGGATCAACCAACTCGCCATACGGGCGAGTTGGCCATCTTGGACCGACCAAATCGCCGTACAGGTGAGTTGGATAGAACGGACCAACCAACTCACCCGTACGGAAAGTTGGACGTTCCAACTCGCCATACGGGCGAGTTGGATGCATTGACACGACCAACTCGCATACGGGCAAGTTGATTGGTCTGTGCCGTCTAACCCCCCCTGTGACGAGGTGGCCTTGTTCAACTCGCTATACGGGCGAGTTGGTCACCACGGATCGACCAACTCTCCATACGGGCGAGTTGGATGGAACAGACCAACCAAGTCACCCGTACGGCAAGTTGGACGGCCCTACTCGCCATACAGGCGAGTTGGATGCCATGACACAGCCAACTCGCCCAAACGGCGAGTTAGTAGGCACGACACGGCCAAATCGCCCGTATAGCGAGTTGAACAAGGCCAACTCGTCAAACGGGCGAGTTAGATGACACGAGCAATCCGACTCGTTCGTTCGGCAAGTTGGATCAATCCAGTTTCTCCTCATCCTCCTTAAATCCCAATTTTGATACTTGATCGAACTTATCTTTGTTCCATCTCAATCGAGATTGACATTGGAACCTTACCGAAAGAACTCGTTTTCTCGAGAAAGGATTGGGTCAATCGTATGAGATGGTAACAGTTAACTAAACACCTTGAGTCACAAGTCTCATACAAAAGATCCTAACTCTTAGACGACATCGTATTAATAATGTTAACTCGATGAAATCGTGGAAATTCCTATGTCAGAAAACGGCCTGACGAGGTCTAAAGCTGGGCTAAAGGCCCACTCGTGATTTTATCCGAAATTAAGCCTAAAATTTGTGACGGTTTATCTTCTATTTTGCAGGAAAGGATAAATGTTAAGTTCGAAGGGATAAATGTCAAGGTCCAAAGTTAATCAAGAAGTTTGAGGAAAAAAAGGAATATTTCCACGAAGCGATAAATTCGACCAAGGGAAGAAAGGGAAAGAGCAAACCGCCTCTAGAGGAGTATATAAGGACTTCGAGGGTGATGACGCAGAAGGCAAAAGAAAATCTCAACTCAAAGCAAACATGGCTTAGAACTTAGAGCATTTAGGCAACTTTCTGTTTATGTTATCCGAGCTGCGACTCAAATAGGATTTTGCAGTCTTAGATTATTAGAACTAGGGATCTCGCCGACAGCTCTCTTAGCGAGGCTCCTATCCTGTTGTAAACGCTCATACGCAAATTTGGAATAAGACATCTACTTGCTCTCTTTTCGATTGTCACTTTGTTTTTCAGTATTTACTTTGTATTCTGACTGATTGGCTTGTGGTTTAGCAGATATATGGGACCTCTGGGAAACTAGGGTTTACCCTGCATTCCTAATTCAACAGAAATCGACAGTGCGAATCTAGGTTCCCACAGTTTGGCGCTGGAAGGAGGTGGGGTTTCAGATGATCTAACTCAAAAAATAACCAAGCGCTTAAGACAAAGAATGCCCGAGAAAACGAAAAGCTATGTCATCTCTTTCAAGGAAAAAGCCACGGCCAACCCAGTCAAACTTCTCAACGACCTCCTTGTCATCGAGCTAACGGTCCCGGATATTGACGTCGCAAGGATATTAGTCCGACACCAGAAGTTCGACCAACATTGTCTTTAAAGACACGCTCGAACGAAAGATAGTGAACTTATCCAAAATCACGGCAGATCCAAACCCGATAGTAGGGCCTTCGGGGGAAGCTACCATGACTATCGGCACAATAAACCTCTCCGTAAAATCTGGAAGCATGTCAAGAGTCGTGGAGTTACTGGTCATCGATCGACCGACGTCCTACAACGCAATCGTTGGGACCCCATGGTTGAACTCTATGCAAGCAATCCCGTCAACATACCATATGTGCCTGAAGTTCCTAACCCCACGCGGAATCGAGACCATCTGTGGAGATCGTATAATCTTCGCTACAGAGTCGAAACGGAGGAATCCGTTAGCTGAATTTCCATTTAAAAAGAAAAAAAATTGTCTGCCATTTATGACACGCCAGAACAAGACGATACTGAAGTCTTTTGTCAGTTGCGTGCAGCCGAAGCTTTGGATGGGAAACGAGAACCAACCTGCGAGCCCGTCGTCTCGGTATGTCTAGTTGTGTAGAGATTGGTGCCAACCTGAGCGAGTCTCTGAAAATCGAGCTCATAGCTTGTCTAAAGGAAAACTCGTAAACATTCGCGTGGAGCACGGAAGATATGCGAGGGATCGACATCAACGTCACATGTCATAGCTCAACGTTGACCCGACCTTCAAGCCCGTTAAACAAAAAAGATGAAAATTGGGGCCAGAACGCGCCGAAGTGCTCAACGTTCGAGGTCAAAAAACTCCTCAAAGTTGGATCCATAACAGAGGTCAGGTATCCCAATTTGCTCGCTAACCCGGTAGTCGTCAAAAAAAAGAATGGGAAATGGAGAGTCTGCGTCAATTTCACAGATCTCAATAAAGCATGCCCAAAGGATAGCTTCCAACTGCCACTCATCGACCGCTTGGTCAAAGGAACTGCATGGAACAAACTCATGTCCTTTATTGAATCACGACGCCTTCTCTGGGTATAATCAGATTAGAATGAATCACGACGATCAATAAAAAACCGCATTCATAACCTACCGTGGTAGTTACTGTAACAAGGTAATGCCATTCCGTCTGAAGAATGTTGGAGCAACTTATCAACGAATCTTCAACCGAATGTTCTCAGAACAACTCGGAAAAACAATGGAGGTTTACATCGACAATATGCTCGTAAAATCCTTGAATAAAGAGATCAGATCGCCCACTTTCGAGAATGCTTCGAAATGCTAAAACTCCACAATATGAAACTAAATCCTGGAAAGTGTAGGTTCGCAGTGGCGTCGGGAGAATTCCTGGGCTACCTCGTGACCTACCGTGGGATCGAAGCCAACCCAAAACAGATTATTGCACTGATTGAAATATCTTCCCCAACAACGAAACGAGAGGTACAGAGATTGACCGACAGGGTAGCGGTGTTAAATAGGTTTATCTCACGATCAACGGACAAATGTGTGCCGTTCTACGACACTCTGAAAGGGAACAAGAAATTTGAATGGACCAAGGAATGCGAAAAAGCTTTCCAACAGTTGAAGCAATACTTAGCCATTCCCCCGGTACTCTCGAAACCTGTAGAAGGAGAACCGCTCTTCCTGTACATCGCCGTATCAACCACGGCAGTAAGCGGAATCGTTATATGATAAGAACACGGTGAGCAAAAACTCATTTTCTACATGAGTAAAACTCTGCTTGACGCAGAGACGCGTTATCCAATGATGGAAAAACTGGCACTTGCGGTAGTAGTGTCAGCACGAAAGCTAAGGCTGTACTTCCAGTCCCATACAATCGCAGTACTCACATCATTCCCACTGCGGGCTATCTTGCACAGTCCCAGTCAATCTGGGAAATTGGCAAAATGGGCGATCGAACTAAGCGAATACGACATCGAGTATCGAGCAAAAACCTGGGAAAAATCACAAGTACTCGCTGATTTTTTAGTAGAACTCCCTGCGGGGTGCACGACCAGCTGAGAACCCGACTTGAATTGGACCCTCCACTTCGACGGATCCTCATCCAAGCAAGGTTCTGGGATAGGAATCCCACTCGTGTAACCAACATGGGAATTACTAGAACAATCATTCCGACTAATCTTGCACACCTCGAACAACGAGGCTGAATACGAAGCCCTGATCGCAGGGTTACGATTGGCACAATGCTTGAAAATATGCAAGATTCACGCCTACTGTGACTCCTAACTTGTGGCAAGCCAATACAGCGGGAGTATGAAGCAAGAGACGAAAGAGTGGACGCCTACTTAAAACTCGTTCGAGAATCATCTCAAAGCTTCGACCAGTTTGCGCTCACTTGGTTTCTGAGAGCCGAAAACGCTCAGGCCGACGCCTTAGCCGCCCTAGCATCCAGTTCGGACACAGGTTTAAGCAGGGTGATTCCCGTAGAATTCATAGAACATCATAGCATTGGACCACCCGTTGTCATAAACCTAATCGACACTCCCCACAGCGATACCGGCAAAGTCGATGACCGAACCATGCAAGAATTTGGGCCGATAGAATACGGATTCAACAAACCTTTGACAAAGGCAATCCTTGCGTATATTTCCAATGGAGAACTCCCGGCAGAAAAATGGGCCGCCCGAAAGATTAAAACCCAAGCCGCGCAATACGTCTTGGTTGACGGACAACTATACAAGTGGAGATTCTCAGGGTCACTCATGACCTGCGTAGAAGGAGAAAGGGCATGAAAGATAATGGAAGAAAGTTCATTCTGGTTCCTGTGGAAATCACTCTGTGGAAAGATCTTTTGCAGTCAAAATAAAACGCCACAAATATTACTGGCCAACAATGATCAAAGAATGCGAAGACTTAGCGCGGATATGCGAAAAGTGCCAAAGGAACGCCCCAACTATCCTTCAACCAGCAGAGGTTATCTCATCAATATCGGCACCATACCTATTCATGCAATGGGTGATGGACATTGTCGGGCCTATGCATAGGTCCAAACAAAAAAGGTTCTCGCTCGTCTTGACGAACTTCTTCTCAAAGTGGGTGGAAGCAGACTCCTATGCAAGCATTAAGGATGCTCAAGTCGAAAGTTTCGTATGGAAAAATATCGTGTGTAGGCACGGAGTCCCGTACAAAAACGTAACAGACAATGGGTCTCAATTCATTTTGACTAGATTAGAGGCCTTCTCCAAAAAGTGGAACATTCGACTAACAAAGTCAACCCCTAGATACCCACAATGTAATAGGTCGAAACAAAAAAGTTTCTTGCTGGTCTTGACGGACTTCTTCTCAAAGAGGGTGGAAGCAGACTCCTATGCAAGCATTAAGGATGCTCAAGTCGAAAGTTTCTTATGGAAAAATATCATTTGCAGGCACGGATTCCCGTACGAAATCGTAACAGACAATGGGTCTCAATTCATTTTGACTAGATTCGAGGCCTTCTGCAAAAAATGGAAGATTCGACTAACAAAGTCAACCCCTAGATACCCACAATGTATTGGCCGGGACGAAACTACAAATAAAACCATCCTTGATGGACTCAAAAAACGCTTAGACACCAAGAAGGGTAGATGGGCCGACGAACTTGAAGGAGTCCTATGGTTGCATCGCACAACTCTGAGACGTGCGACGGGAGAAACCCCGTTCGCCCTCGTATACGGAGCAGAGTGCATGATTCCAGCGGAGGTAGAGTTTCCCGGAGTGCGCAGAAGGTTACTCCCAGAAGGAGAAGAGTCAAACAATCTGATGCTGCTCGACGAGCTCGACCTGATCAACGAATGCGAAGATCAGACCACTATACGAACCAAATATTATAAACAGGCGGCTGCAAAGTACAATAACACTAACGTACAAAGCCACAGAGTCAAAGAAAGTGACATAGTTCTTCGAAAAGTTTTCCAGAACACCGCCGAACGGAATGCTGGAAAACTCGGACCAAACTGGGAAGGACCCTACAAAGTAATAAAGATCGTCTGACCGGGGTTGTACGAAATTGCGAATAAGCAGGATATAAAAATTCCGAGAACTGGGAATGCGATGCACCTCAAGAAATAATACCACAAAACAATGCTTAGCACCGAACTACGAGGCGGCTTGATCCCTGATAAGGGTACGTAGGCAGCTCGTCGCAAGACGATCTCAGCTGTCCCCTCCCCCTCATCAAAAAGGGGGGGGGAGTGGGTACATATACGTGTACTCGTATACTACAAAAAAAAACTCGAAACTATTCTCTACCGGATTTGATCTTTTTTGGAACTTTCTCGGAAAAACTCCCACAGAATCAACGCAAAAATTTAACCTTCGACGTGACGAGACGCCGCTAACGCTCGAAGGACTCCTTTCTCTGTCGAAAAAAGTTCCCAAAATGAAATACTCACACAAACAAACAGTCTATCTATGACTATAAAACACGTACACCTTCTTAACGAGTATTCTTCGCGAAGAATAGAAAAAAGGTAATATCCACCAATAAGTCAGTTACTGGTCACAACAAACTCTTAAACGTCCTAAACTGACTAAGCCATCTCGTCAAAATAGCTCTCAGACACCCGACACAAGGGTAGTAGCCCTATAAAAGAAATCCAAAATTTTGGTAAGCATTTTTGGGAGGCTTAAAAATTGTCCCCGAAGAGATGCTCGATTCCTACCATACTATTCACCTAGGCCGAGAACATATCACGGACACTAAAGCGAGACGTAAAAAGGTCGAAAACGATACGGGAAACGTAAGTCGGAATAGTCACTGCACCCCCTAGAACCGTAATTAGACCTAGGTCTTGCCCTAAACCCAGCACACTGGTCGCTGACGTCTCAAGGCATGATATCAAAAAGATACGAGATCCTAAAAGCATGTCTTCTCGCCCATACCTAATCGCTCTGAGAACCTTGGAAAATTTTCAAACATCCCGAACGAGAAACGAATAGGACGATCAGCAAAAGAGTTGAGAGGGAGATGACAACTCGTATCTCCTCTATACTTAAAGTCTAAATATATTCGCCCGTAATGATACTCGATAAAACCTGAGAAAAGAAGGAAAAAAGTTCATTTAAAAAAAAAAGAGGGGTGGTCGCAGAAGCGACTGGGATTCAAAGCTTCACGCAGCCAGTCCCGTGATAAAAATACGGCCACACTCGGATGGTTCTAAACACAAACAAATAACATTAAAATAAAAACAGTCTCATACGAGAATGTGAACTCAATTATCCTCCACACGCAGGACCTCAATTTCACCAGTCATCTCCTCCGCATTCGGAACCGCCTCGCCTGCACCTTCCTTGGCTGGAGTACTCTGACCGTTAACACCGTCCGAGTAATGTGGGAAGATACATTCGGATTTAAGGCTTGTGAGTATTAGGTCAAAGTCCCCTTCCGCGTTCACTAACTCCGCTCTGCGAAAAGAAAGCTTGGCATTCTCAGCTCACGAGGACAAAGTCGCATCACCATTAAACAAATGGAACAGTTGCTTCCCTCCATCGATGCTCGCCAGGGCCAAGTTCCTAACGTGCACAGCCACCAACGACCTCCCGGGCCTCGTCGATCGTATTAGCCGACGATCCCTCCTCACTCTTGATCTTACGCTTGAGTCGGCGCAGCTCAAAAGACTTAGCAATCTTTGCCTCTTTCGCTTTAAGCAATGAGCTAGCAATCTTCCCAAGATCCCGCTCCAACTCACCAATCCGAGACTCGAAGTGGGCATCCTCGATAACCGTCAACCTCCCTTCAAGCTGCAATGATTTCTCTCGCGATTCCGCCAACTCCTTAGCAAGACGGCCGGCCTCTGAACCGCACTCACTGATCATCCCATCGATCAACAAGATAAACTGCAAAAAAGGGAAAGAATCAGTCGATGCACGGAAAGGAGAAAGAAGCAAAAAAGGAAGAAGATGTTTTCAAACTATACCTTAGAACGATTTTTGGAAACCATGGCGGTCAGAGAGTCAATCTCAGGCTCCTTGGTGCATCTCCTCTTCTTAGACGCGTCTAGGTTAACGCAGGCTCTCTTACGACCCTTCGTCGTAGAAGCCGAGATCGTGCTAGGCGCAGACAACCCCAAGACGATCGTCTTCTTGACTGGGGGAGGAGGCATCGATTCCTGAACCGGTCCATATTGACAACCTGAACCGGGGTCGTAGAGGAACCCGACGGTTGAACTTCGGATGCCGACACATGCACAAAAACCTCCTCTCCGGTGGGAACAAAGTCGCCCACCATGGAAACCTCCGGGGCCAAGGTATCTACTGGAGCTACAGATCTCGGAGGCGTAATACGAGCAGGGTTCACTGTCTCCTCGGCCTCACTACGATCTAACTCGTTCTGGAAAGCAAGGAATTCCGTAATATGAGACGGAATGGCTCCAGCGGTAGGAAGAACCAACGAATTTTCACCAGCAGCATTTCCCATTTCGACATCATCACTCCTCTAAAGGTTGCAGAAAGAAGAAATTTCGGTGGGAAAAAAATCTCTTTAAGAAGCAAAGCAAACTTGAGGAAATTAGAGAGTGTCTGGAGAAAATGAGAAATGGGAGGCTATACTTATAGAAAAAAAAACAAAGAATGAAGGAATTTCCGCATTAAAAGAATTGGAAATGACTTTTCTAGAAAAGCCAATTTTTACCGCGGATTTCGATTAAACATCCTCACTCGCCCGCAAGAATCATGCCCGAAACTCGCGAGCTGCGGGGCTAACTGTTGGGATCAAAAAATGGTATTATCAAAATCAGCATCTAAAAAATCGTGTTTCTATACGACTACAGTCTCGGAATCGACTTAACGAAAATCTCCGGGAAAAAATTCGAAAGAAAGGAACGCGGATCAGCCAACTCGCCCGTACGGCGAGTTGGACGACACAGACAAACCAACTAGCCATCCGGGTGAGTTGATCAGCATGGACCAACCACGGATCAACCAACTCGCCTGTATGGCGAGTTGGACAAGGCCAACTCACCATAGGGCAAGTTGGTCAGCTTGGACCGACCAACTCGCCCTTATGGCGAGTTGGAAAAGGCCAACTCGCTGTACGGGCAAGTTGGTCAGTACGGATCAACCAACTCACCCTATGGCGAGTTGGAGAAGGCCAACTTGCCATATGGGCGAGTTGGACGGAACGGACCAACCAACTCGCCTGTAGGGCGAGTTGGACTGTCCAACTTTCCATAGGGGCGAGTTGGATGGCATGACACGACCAACTCGCCGTACAGGCGAGTTAGTAGGCACAACACGGCCAACTCCCACGTATGGCGAGTTGGACAAGCCAACTCGTAAAACAAGTGAGTTAGAAGACACGAGCAATTTGACTCGTTCGTTCGGCAAGTTGGATCAATCCAGTTTCACCTCGTCCTTGTTAAACTCCCTCTTTTGATACTTGATCGAACTTATCTTTGTTCCGTCTCAATCGGGATTGACATTTGAACCTTACCGAAAGAACTCGTTTTCTCGAGAAAGGATCGAGTCAATCGTTTGAGATGCTAACAGTTAACTAAAGACCTATAGTCACACGTCTCATACGAAAGATCCTAACTCTCGGATGACGTCTTCTTAATAATGTTATCTCGATGAAATCGTGGAAACGCCTAAGTCAGAAAATAGCCCGACAAGGTCTAAAGCTCGGCTAAAGATCCACTCGCGATTTTATCCAAAATCACGCCCAAACTTTGTGACGGTTTATCTTTTAATTTTCAGGAAAGGATAAATGTTAAGTTCGAAGGGATAAATTTCAAGATCGAAGGATAAATGTTAAGTTTCCAAAGATAATCATGATGATCGAGGAAAAAAAGGAATATTTTCGCGAAGCGATAAAATCGACCAAGGGAAGAAGGGGAAAGAGCAAACCGCCTCTAGAGGAGTATACAAGGACTTCGAGGGTGATAATGCAGAAGACACACGAAAATATCTACTCAGAGCAAACATATCTTAGCACTTAGATCATTTAGGCAACTTTCCGTTTTTGTTATTCGAGCTGCGACTCAATTAGGATTTTGCAGTCGTAGGTTATTAGAACTAGGGATCTAGCCGACAGCTCTCGTAGCCGAGGCTCCTATCATGTTGTAAACGCTCATACGCATATTCGGAATAAGACATCTACTTGCTCTCTTTTCCATTGTCACTTTGTTTTTCAATATTTACTTCATATTCTGACTGATTGGCGTGTGGTTTAGCACATATCCGGGACCTCTGGGAAACTAGGGTTTACCCTGCATTCCTAATTCAACAGAAATCAACAGTGCAAATTTTGGTTCCCACATTAAAATTTAGGGGAAATGCAACAAAACAATAATAGTCAGTGATAAGGTCTAGGATTTTTTCGTACCCAAATTCAACAGTTTTGAGCCTCAAACTGGCTGTGGAACGTTTTCGGCCTTTAAATTGTAGCGAACCGGTCTTTTTGCATTATGTCTTCGTGTTTTCAATCAATATCCACACACTTTCATAAAGTAGAAATGCCAACAAATCATGCGGTTCAACGCAAATTACCCCAATTTTTCTTAATTGATGTATATAGAGTTTATGGTTAGGGGTTTAGGCTTTAGGGAAGCGCCATAAAAACATCATGGCTGTGATAAGGCTTGACCATTTTTTGGAACTGAATTCAACCGTTTTGAACCTCAAACTGGTTGTGCAACGTTTTGGGTCTTAAAAAGGTTGCGAACCTATCATTTTGCGTTTTGTAGTCATGTTTTAGATCAATATCCACGCACATTCATAAATTAGAAATGCCAACAAACCATGTGGGTTCCACACAAATCACCTGAATTTTCTGAATTAAAGGATATATTGTCTAGGGTTTGGAATTTAGGTTTTAGTGTTCAGTGTTTCAGGTTTAGGGTTTAGGGTTTAGGGATAAGGGATTAGGGCTTACGGTTTAGGAATTAGGGTTTGGGATTTATGGTTTAGGAGGTAAACACCATCAAACTATCAATGGCAATGAAAAGGATTGACTTTTTCGGACCCGAATTCAACCTCTTTGATCCTCAAACTAGCGTGGAACGTTTTGGGCCTTAAAAAATTTATGAACCGGTTATTATGCATTTTGTTGTCTTGTTTTCTATAAATATCCACGCTCTTTCATAAATTAGAAATGCCAACATATCATGTGGGTCCAACGCAAATTAACCAAAAAATTTTGTATTGAAGGACATAGGGTTTAGGGTTTAGTGTTTAGTGTTTCAGGTTTAGGGCTTAGGGTTATTAGAACTAGGGATCTCGCCAACAGCTCTCGTAGCCAAGGCTCCTATCCTGTTGTAAACGCTCATACGCAAATTCAGAATAAGACATCTACTTTCTCTCTTTTCCATTGTCACTTTATTTTTCAACATTTACTTTATATTCTGACTGATTGGCGTGTGGTTTAGCAGATATCCGGGACCTCTGGAAACTTGGGCTTACCCTGCGTTCCTAATTCAACAGAAATTGACAGTGCGAATTTGGTTCCCACATTAAAGTTTACGGAAATGCAACATAACAAAATAGTCAAGGATAATGCCTAGGAATTTTTCGTCTCCAAATTCAACAGTTTTGAACCTCAAACTGGCTGTGAAACGTTTTGGGCCTTTAAATTCTTACGAACCTGTCTTTTTCAATCAATATTCACGCACTTTCATAGAGTAGAAATGCCAACAAATCATGTGGGTCCAACGCAAATTCACCCGAATTTTCTTAATTGATGTATATAGAGTTTAGGGATTGGGGTTTAGGCTTTAGGGAAATGCCATAAAACCATCAATGGCAGTGATAAGGCTTGACCATTTTTTACAACCGAATTCAACTGTTTTGAACCTCAAACTGGTTGTGCAACGTTTTGGGTCTTACAAAAGTTGCGAACCGGTCATTTTGCGTTTTCTCGTCATGTTTTCGATCACTATCCATGCACTTTCATAAATTAGTAATGCCAAAAAATCATGTGGGTCCCACACAAATTCACCTGAATTTTATGAACTAAAGGATATAGGTTTAGGGTTTGGGATTTAGGTTTTAGTGTTGTGTTTCAGGTTTAGGTTTTAGGGATAAGGGATTAGGGCTTAGGGTTTAAATATTAGGGTTTGCGGTTTGGGGTTTATGTTTTCCTACCCAAATTCAATAGTTTTGGATGGTTTTGGGCCTTAAAATTGTTGCGAACCGGTCTTTTTGCATTGGTGTCTCGTGGTTTTCGATCAATATCTAGACTTCATAAAGTAGAAATACCAAAAAATCATGCGGGTCCAACGCAAATTCACCTGAATTTTCTGAATTGATGTACATAGGGTTTAAGGTTTGGGGTTTAGGATTTATGGTTTAGGGAAACGCAATAAAACCATCAATGGCAGTGATAAGGATTGGCCATTTTTCGGAACCGAATTCAACCGTTTTGAGTCTCAAACTGGTTGTGGAACGTTTTGGGTCTTAAAAAGTTGCGAACAGGTCATTTTGCGTTTTGTCGTCGTGTTTTCGATCAATATCCATGCACTTTCTTAAATTACAAATGCCAACAAATCATGTGGGTCCCACGCAAATTCACCTAAATTGTCTGAATTAAAGGATATAGGGTTTTAGTATTTCAGGTTTAGGGTGTAGGGTTTTGGGATAAGGGATTAGGGTTTTGGGTTTTGGGTTTAGGGATAATGGTTTAAGGTTTAGGGTTTATGGAAACACCACAAAACCACCAATGCAGTGAAAAGGCTTCGACATTTTTCGTACCCGAATTCAAACGTTTTGAGTGTCAAACCCGTTGTCTTCGAACCCAAATTCAACTGTTTTGAGCCTCTAACTCGCCGTGGAACATTTTCGGCCTTTACAAAGTTGCGAACCGGTCATTATTTGTTTTGTCGTCATGTTTTCGAACAATATCCAGGCACTTTCATAAAGTCGAAATGCCAACAAATCATTCGGAATTGAAGGATATAGGGCGTAGGTTTGAGGGTTTGGGGTTTTGGGATTATTGTTTAGTGTTTAGGGAAATGCCACAAAACCATCATGGCAGTTATAAGGCCTGACTATTTTTCGGACCCGAATTCAACTGTTTTGAGCCTCAAACTGGCTGTGAAATGTTATGGGCCTTAAAATTGTTGCGAACCTGTCTTTCAACATTGTGTGGTCGTGTTTTCGATTAATATCCACACACTTGATAAAGTAGAAATGCCAATAAATAATGCGGGTCCTACGCAAATTAACCCCAATTTTCTGAATTGGGGATATAAAGTTTAGGCTTTAGGATTTTAGGTTTAAGGTTTAGGGGTTAGGAAAATGCAACAAAAGAATAATATTCAGATATGAGACCTAGGAATTTTCGTACCCGAATTCAACAATTTTGAGCCTCAAAACTGGTTGTGGAAGGTTTTGTGCCTTAAAATTGTTGCGAAGCGGTCTTTTTGCATTGTGTCCTCGTGTTTTCGACCAATATCCACGCTTTTTCCTCGTGTTATTGGCCTTAAAATAGTTGCGAACCGGTTTTTATGCATTGTGACGTCGTGTTTTCGATAAATATCCACACACTTTCATAAATTAGAAATGCCAACATATAATGCGGGTCCTACGAAAATACACCCCAGTTTTCGGAATTGGGGATATAAGGTTTAAGCTTTAGGGTTTTGGGTTTAGGGTTTAGGGAAATGCAACAACACAATAATAGTCAGTGATGAGGCTTAGGAATTTTTCGTACCCGAATTCAATAGTTTTGAGCCTCAAACTGGCTGTGCAATGTTTTGGGACTTAAAATTGTTGCAAAATGGTCTATTTGCATTGTGTCTTCGTGTTTTCGATCAATATTCACGCACTTTCATAAAGTAGAAATGCCAATGAATCATGCGGGTCCAACGCCAATTCACCTGAATTTTCTGAATTGATGTATATAGGGTTTAGGGTTTGGGGTTTATGCATTACGGTTTAGGGTTTAGGCTTTAGGGAAATGCCATAAAACCATGAATGGCAGTGATAAGGCTTGGCCATTTTTCGGAACCGAATTCAACCGTTTTGAGCCTCGAACTGGTTGTCTAACGTTTTGGGTCTTAAAAATGTTGTGAACCGGTCATTTCAATATCCACACACTTTCATAAATTATAAATGCCAACAAATGATGTGGGTCCCATGTAAATTTACATGAATTTTCTGAATTAAAGGATATATGATTTAGGGTTTGAGGTTTAGGTTTTAGTGTTTCAGGTTTAGTGTTTAGAGATAAGGGTTTAGGGATTAGGGTTTAGGGATAAGGGATTAGCGTTTAGGGCTTAGGGTTTAGGGATTAGGGTTTAGGGAAACACCACAAAACCATCAATGGAAGTGAAAAGGCTTCGACATTTTTCGTACCCGAATTCAACCGCTTTGGGTGTCAAAGTCGTTCGGGAACATTTTGGGCCTCAAAAAAGTTGTGAACCAGTCATTGTGCGTTTTGTCGTCGTGTCTTCGATAAATATCCACACACTTTCATAAAGTAGAAATGCCAACAAATCATGCAGGTCCCACGCAAATTCTCCATAATTTTCTGTACTAACGGATATAGGGTATAGGGTTGAGGGTATGGGGTTTAGGATTTAGGGATTAAGGTGTAGGGAAAGGCCACAAAACCATCAATGGCAGTGATAAGGCCTTTCAATTCTTCGAACCCGAATTCAACCGTTTTGAGCCTCAAACTCGCCGTGGAACGTTTTCGGCCTTCACAAAGTTGTGAACCGGTCATTATGTGTATTGTCGTCCTGTTTTTGAACAATATTCACACACTTTCACAAAGTCGAAATGCCAACTAATCATTCGTAATTAAAGGATATAGGGCTTAGGGTTGAGGGTTTGGGGTTTTGGGATTATGGTTAAGTGTTTAGGGAAACGCCACAAAACTGTCAGTGGCAGTGATAAGGCCTGACTATTTTTCTGACCCGAATTCAACCGTATTAAGCCTCAAACTGGCTGTGAAACTTTATGGGCCATAAAATAGTTCCGAACCGGTCTTTATGCATTGTGTCGTCGTGTTTTCGATCAATATCCACAAACTTTCATAAAGTAGAAATGCCAAAAAATCTTGCGGGTCCAACGCAAATTCACCCGAATTTTTTAAATTGATGTACATGGGGTTTAAGATTTGGTGTTTAGGGTTTCTGATTTAGGGAAACACAATAAAACCGTCAATGGCAGTGATAAGGCTTCGCCATTTTTAGGAACCGAATTCTACCATTTTGAGCCTCAAACTGGTTGTGGAACTTTTTAGGTTTTAAAAAAGTTGTGAACCGTTCATTTTGCGTTTTGTCGTCGTGTTTTCGATCAATACTCAACAAATCTTGTGGGTCCCACACAAATTCACCCAAATTTTTGGAATTAAAGGATATAAGGTTTAGGGTTTGGGGTTTAGGGATAAGGATTTAGGGTTTAGGGATAAGGGATTAAGGTTTAGGGTTTAGGTATTATGATTTAGGGTTTAGGGTTTATGGAAACACCACAAAACCATCAATGGTAGTGAAAAGGCTTCAAAATTTTTCGTACCCGAATTCAAACGTTTTGAGTGTCAAACTCGTTTTGGAACATTTTGGGCCTTAAATAAGTTGTGAAGCGGTCATTGTGCGTTTTTTTTTGTTGTGTTTTCGATAAATATCAACACACTTTCATAAAGTAGAAATGCCAACAAAACATGCTGGTCCCACGCAAATTCACCCAAATTTTCTGAATTAACAGACATAGGGTCTGGGGTTCATGGTAAGGGGTTTAGGGTTTAGGAATTAGGGTTTAGGAAAAGGCCACAAAACCATCAATGGCAGTGATAAGGCCTTGCCATTCTTCAGACCGGAATTCAAATGTTTTGATCCTCAAACTCGCCGTGGAACATTTTTGGCCTTATCAAAGTTGCTAACTTGTCATTATGTGTTTTGTCGTCATGTTTTCGAACGCACTTTCATAAAGTCGAAATGACAACAAATCATTCAGAATTGAAGGATATAGGGCTTAGGGTTGGGAGTTTGGGGTTTTGGGATTATGGTTATTGTTTAGGGAAACGCCACAAAACCATCAATAGCCATGATAAGGCCTGACTATTTTTCATACCCGAATTCAACCGTTTTTAGCCTAAAACTGGCTGTGAAACGTTATGGGCCTTAAAATAGTTGCGAACCGGTATTTATGCATTGTGTCGTCCTGTTTTCGAGCAATATCCACACACTTTCATAAAGTAGAAATGCCAACATATAATGCAGGTCCAACGCAAATTCACCGCAATTTTCCAAATTGGGGATATAAGGATTAGGGTTTAGGGTTTTTGGTTTAGGGTTTACGGAAATTCAACAAAACAATAATACTCAATGATGAGGCCCAAGAATTTTTCGTACCCGAATTCAACAGTTTTGAGCCTCAAACCGGCTGTGGAATTTTGGGCCGTAAAATTGTTGCGAACTGGTCTTTTTGCATTGTGTCTTGGTGTTTTTGGTCAATATCCACGCACTTTCATAAAGTAGAAATGCCAACAAATCATGCGGGTCCAACGCAAATTCACCCGAATTTTATGAATTGATGTATATAGGGTTTAGGGTTTGGTGTTTAGGCTTTAGGGTTAGGATTTATGCGTTAGGAAAACACCATAAAATCATCAATGGCATTGATAAGGCTTGGCCATTTTTTGGAACCGAATTCAACCGTTTTGAGCTTCAAACTGGTTGTGGAACGTTTTTGGTCTTAAAAATGTTGCGAACCAGTCATTACGTGTTTTCGATCAATATCCACGCATTTTCATAAATTATAATTGCCAACAAATCATGTGGGTCCCTCGCAAATTCACCCAAATTTTCAAAATTAAAGGATATAGGGTTTAGGGTTTGGGGTTTAGGTTTTAGTGTTACAGGTTTAGGGGTTAAGGATTAGGGATAAGAGATTAGGGATTAGGGTTTAGGGTTTAGGGTAAGGTTTAGAGTTTGGGGTTTGAGGCTCAAAACCATTAACGGCAGTGAAAAGGCTTCGACATTTTTTGTACCCGAATTCAACCGTTTTGAGTTTCAAACTCGTTGTGAAACATTTTGGGCCTTAAAAAAGTTGTGAACCGGTCATTGTGCATTTTTTACTCGTGTTTTCGCTAAATATCCACACACTTTCATAATGTAGAAATGCCAACAAATCATGCGGGTCCCATGCTAATTCACCCGAATTTTCTAAATTAATGTATATAGGGTCTGGGGTTTAGGGTATGGGGTATATGGTTTAGGGAATAGGGCTTAGGGAAAGGCCACAAAACCATCAATGGCAGTGATAAGGCCTTGCAATTTTCCGGACCCAAATTCAACCGTTTTGAGTCTCAAACTCACTGTGGAACATTTTCGGCCTTAACACAGTTGCGAACCGATCATTATGTGTTTGGTCGTCGTGTTTTCGAACAATATCCACGCACTTTCATAAAGTCGAAATCCCAACAAATCATTCGAAATTGAAGGAGATAGGGCTTAAGGTAGAGGGTTTGGTGTTTTGGGATTATGGTTTAGTGTTTAGGGAAACACCACAAAACCATAAATGGCAGTGATAAGGCCTGACTATTTTTCGGACCCGAATTCAACCGTTTTGAGCCTCAAACTGGCTATGAAACGTTATTGGCCTTAAAATAGTTGCGAACCGGTTTTTATGCATTGTGACGTCGTGTTTTCGATAAATATCCACACACTTTCATAAATTAGAAATGCCAACATATAATGCGGGTACTACTAAAATACACCCCAATTTTCGGAATTGGGGATATAAGGTTTAAGCTTTAGGGTTTTGGGTTTAGGGTTTAGGGAAATGCAACAAAACAATAATAGTCAGTGATGAGGCTTAGGAATTTTTCGTACCCGAATTCAATAGTTTTGAGCCTCAAAGTGGTTGTGCAATGTTTTGGGACTTAAAATTGTTGCAAATCGGTCTATTTGCATTGTGTCTTCGTGTTTTCGATCAATATCCACGCACTTTCATAAAGTAGAAATGCCAACGAATCATGCGGGTCCAACGCCAATTCACCTGAATTTTCTGAATTGATGTATATAGGGTTAAGGGTTTGGGGTTTAGGCATTACGGTTTAGGGTTTAGGCTTTAGGGAAATGCCATAAAACCATGAATGGCAGTGATAAGGCTTGGCCATTTTTCGGAACCGAATTCAACCGTTTTGAGCCTCGAACTGGTTGTCTAACGTTTTGGGTCTTAAAAATGTTGTGAACCGGTCATTTCAATATCCACACACTTTCATAAATTATAAATGCCAACAAATGATGTGGGTCCCATGTAAATTTACATGAAGTTTCTGAATTAAAGGATATATGATTTAGGGTTTGAGATTTAGGTTTTAGTGTTTCAGGTTTAGTGTTTAGAGATAAGGGTTTAGGGATTAGGGTTTAGGGATAAGGGATTAGCGTTTAGGGCTTAGGGTTTAGGGATTAGGGTTTAGGGAAACACCACAAAACCATCAATGGAAGTGAAAAGGCTTCGACATTTTTCGTACCCGAATTCAACCGCTTTGGGTGTCAAAGTCGTTCGGGAACATTTTGGGCCTCAAAAAAGTTGTGAACCAGTCATTGTGCGTTTTGTCGTCGTGTCTTCGATAAATATCCACACACTTTCATAAAGTAGAAATGCCAACAAATCATGCAGGTCCCACGCAAATTCTCCATAATTTTCTGTACTAACGGATATAGGGTATAGGGTTGAGGGTATGGGGTTTAGGATTTAGGGATTAAGGTGTAGGGAAAGGCCACAAAACCATCAATGGCAGTGATAAGGCCTTTCAATTCTTCGAACCCGAATTCAACCGTTTTGAGCCTCAAACTCGCCGTGGAACGTTTTCGGCCTTCACAAAGTTGTGAACCGGTCATTATGTGTATTGTCGTCCTGTTTTTGAACAATATTCACACACTTTCACAAAGTCGAAATGCCAACTAATCATTCGTAATTAAAGGATATAGGGCTTAGGGTTGAGGGTTTGGGGTTTTGGGATTATGGTTAAGTGTTTAGGGAAACGCCACAAAACTGTCAGTGGCAGTGATAAGGCCTGACTATTTTTCTGACCCGAATTCAACCGTATTAAGCCTCAAACTGGCTGTGAAACTTTATGGGCCATAAAATAGTTCCGAACCGGTCTTTATGCATTGTGTCGTCGTGTTTTCGATCAATATCCACAAACTTTCATAAAGTAGAAATGCCAACATATAATGCAGGTCCTACGCAAATTCACCCCTATTTTCCGAATTGTGGATATAAGGTTTAGATTTTAGGTTTTGGGTTTAGGGTTTAAGGAATTGCAACAAAAAAATAATAGTCAATAATGAGGCCTAGGAATTTTTTGAACCCGAATTCAACAGTTTTGAGCCTCAAACTAGATGTGGAATGTTTGGGGGCTTAAAATTGTTGCAAACCGGTCTTTTTACAATGGGTCGTCGTGTTTTCGATCAATATCCACGCACTTTCATAAAGTAGAAATGCCAAGAAATCATACGGGTCCAACGCAAATTCACCTGAATTTTCTAAATTGATGTAAATAGGGTTTTAGGGTTTGATGTGTACGCTTTACGGTTTAGGGTGTAAGCATTAGTGAAACGCCATAAAACCATCAATGGCAGTGATAAGATTTGGCCATTTTTCGGAACCGAATACAACCGTTTTGAGCCTTGAACTGGTTGTGGAACGTTTGGGTCTTAAAAAGTTGCGAACCGGTCATTTTGCGTTTTGTCGGCGTGTTTTCGATCAATATCCACGCAATTACACAAATTAGATATACTAACAAATCATGTGGATCCCACGCAAATTCACCAGATTTTTCTGAATTAAAGGATATAGGCTTTAGGTTTAGGTTTTAGTATTTCAGATTTAGGGATAAGGGATTAGGGTTTAGGGATAATGAATTAGGGCTTAGGGTTTAGAATTTCGGATTTATGGATTAGGGTTTATGGAAACGCCACAATACCATCAATGGCAGTGAAAAGGCTTCGATATTTTTCGTACCCAAATTCAACCGTTTTGAGTGTCAAACTTGTTGGGGAACATTTTTGGCCTTAAAAAAGTTGTGAACCGGCCATTATGCATTTTTTCGTCGTGTTTTAGATAAATATCCACACACTTTCATAAAGTAGAAATGCCAACAAATCATGCAGGTCCCACACAAATTCACCCGAATATTCTTAATTTACGGATATAGGGTCTATGTTGAGGGTATGGGGTTCATGGTTTAGGGATTAGGGTTTAGGAAAAGGCCACACAACAATCAATGGCAGTGATAAGGCCTTGCCATTCTTCGGACCTGAATTCAACCGTTTTAAGCCTCAAACTCGCTGTGGAGCGTTTTCGGCCTTTAAAAAGTTGTGAACCGGTCATTATGTGTTTTGTTGTCATGTTTTCAAACAATATCCACGCACTTTCATAAATTTTAAATGCCAATAAATCATTTGGAATTGAAGGATATAGGGCTTAGTGTTAAGGGTTTGGGGTTTTGGGATTATGGTTTAGTGCTTCGGAAAACGCCACAAAACCATCAATGGCAGTGATAATGACTTACTATTTTTCGGACCAGAATTCAACCGTTTTGAGCCTCAAACTGGCTGTGAAACGTTATGGGCCTTAAAATAGTTGCGAACCAGTCTTTCGGCAGTGTGTCGTCGTGTTGTCGATCAATATCCACACACTTTCATAGAGTAGAAATGCCAACGTATAATTCAGGTCCTATGCAAATTCACCCCAATTTTCGGAATTGGGGATATAAGGTTTAGGCTTTAGGGTTTTGGGTTTAGGGAAATGCAACAAAACAATAACAGTCAGTGATGAGGCGTAGCAATTTCGTACCCAAATTCAACAGTTTTGAATTCAAACTGGCTGTGGAATGTTTTGGACCTTAAAATTGTAGCGAACCGGTCTTTTTGCATTGTGTCGTCCTGTTTTTGATCAATATCCACGCACTTTCATAAAGTAGAAATGCCAACAAATCATACGGGTCCAACGCAAATTCACCCCAATTTTCTTAATAGATGTATATAGGGTTTAGGGTTTGGGTTTTAGGCTTTAAGGTTTAGGTTTTAGGCTTTAGGGAAATGCCTTAAAACCATAAATGGCAGTGATAAGGCTTGGCCATTTTTTGGAACCAAATTCAACCATTTTGAGTCTCATACTGGTTGTGGAACGTTTTGGGTCTTGAGAAAGTTGCAAACCGGTCATTTTACGTTTTGTCGTTGTGTTTTCGATCAATATCCACGCAATTTCATAAATTTGAAATAACAACAAATCATGTGGGTCCCACGCAAATTCACCAGAATTTTCTGAACTAAAGGATATAAGGTTTGGGGTTTAGGTTTTAGTGTTTCAGGTTTAGGGTTTCGAGATAAGGGTTTAGGGATAAGGGATTAGGGTTTAGGGATTAGGGTTTGAAGTTTAGGGTTTATAGTTTTGGGAAACGCCACTAAACATTCAATGGCAGTGAAAAGGCTTCGACATTTTTTTGTACCCAAATTCAACCGTTTTGAGTGTCAAACTTGTTGTGGAACATTTTGGGCCGTAAAAAAGATGTGAATCACAAATTTTGCGGTTATTTTTTCATCGTGTTTTCGATAAATATCCACACACTTTCATGAAGTAGAAATGGCAACAAATCATGCGGGTCCCAAACAAATTCACCTGAATTAACAGATAAAGGGTCTATGGTTGAGGGCATGGGGTTTAGGGTTTAGGGAAATCCACAAAACCATCAATGGCAGTGATATGGCCTTGCCATTCTTTGGACCCGAATTCAACCGTTTTGAGTCTCAAACTCGATGTGGAATGTTTTTGGCCTTAACAAAGTTGTGAACCGGTCATTATGTGTTTTGTAGTCGTGTTTTCGAACAATACCCACGCACTTTCATAAACTCGAAATACCAACAAATCATTCGGAATTAAACCATCAATGGCAGTGATAAGGCCTGACTATTTTTCGGACCAGAATTCAACCGTTTTGAGCCTCACACTGGCTGCGAAACGTTATGGGTCTTAAAATAGTTGCGAACCGGTCTTTATGCATTGTGCCGTGGTGTTTTCGATCAATATCCACACACATTCATAAAGTAGAAATGCAAACATATAATGCGGGTCCTATGAAAATTCACCCCAATTTTCCGAATTAGGGATATAAGATTTAGGCTTTAGGGTTTTGGGCTTGGGTTATAGGGAAATGCAACAAGACAATAATAGTCAATGATGATGCCTAGGAATTTTTTGTACCCGAATTCAACAGTTTTCAGCCTCAAACTGGCTGTGGAATGTTTTGGGCCTTTAAATTCTTGCAAACCGGTCTTTTTGCATTGTGTCATCGTGTTTTCGATCAATATCCACTCACTTTCATAAAGTAGAAATGCCAACAAATCATTCGGTTCCAACGAAAATTCACCTGAATTTTCAAAATTGATGTATATAGGGTTTATGGTTTGGGGTGTAGGCTTTATGGTTTAGGGTTTAGGTGTTAGGGAAACGCCATAAAACCATCAATAGCAGTGATAAGGCTTGGCCATTTTTTGGAACCGAATTCAACCATTTTGAGCCTCAAACGGGTTGTGGAACGTTTTGGGTCTTAATAAAGTTGCGAACAGGTCATTTTACGTTTTGTCTGCATGTTTTCGATCAATATCCACACAATTTCACAAATTAGAAATACCAACAAATCATGTGGGTCCCACGCAAATTCACTAGAATTTTCTTAATTAAAGGATATAGGGTTTTGGGTTTAGGTTGGTTCAGATTAAGGGATTAGGGATAAGGGTTTAGGGATAAGGGATTAGGGTTTATGGTTTAGGGTTTAGGATTTAGGATTTGGGGTTTATGGTTTAGGGAAACGCCACAAAACCATTAATGGCTGTGAAAAGGCTTCGACATTTTTCGTACCCAAATTCAACTGTATTGAGTGTCAAACTTGTTGTGGAACATTTTGGGCCTTAAAACAGTTGTGAACCGGTCATTGTGCGTTTTTTCGTTGTGTTTTCTATAAATATCTACAAACTTTCATGAAGTAGAAATGCAAACAAATCATGCGGGTCCCCCGTAAGTTCGCCCAAATTTTCTGAATTAACGGATATAGGGTCTAGGGTTGGGGGTATGGGGTTTAGGATTTATGTATTAGGGTTTAGGGAAAGGCCACAAAACCATCATGGCAGTGATAAGGACTTTCCAATCTTTGGACCCGAATTCAACCGTTTTGAGCCTAAAACTCGTCGTGGAACGTTTTCGGCCTTAACAAAGTTGTCAACCGGTGATTATATCTTTTGTATTTGTGTTTTCGAACAATATCCACGCACTTTCGTAAACTCAAAATGCCAACAAATCATTCGGAACTGAAGGATATAGGGCTTAGGGTTGAGGGTTTGGGGTTTTGGGATTATGGTTTAGTGTTTAAGGAAACACCACAAATCCATCAATGGCACTGATAAGGCTTGGCCATTTTTCTGAACCGAATAAAACCGTTTTGAGCTTCAAACTGGTTGTGGAACGTTTTGGGTCTTAAAAAAGTTGCGAACCAGTCATTTTGCGTTGTGTCGTCGTGTTTTCGATCAATATCAATGCAATTTCACAAATTAGAAATACCAACAAATCATGTGGGTCCCATACAAATTCACCAGAATTTTCTGAATTAAGGGATATAGGGTTTAGGGTTTGGGGTTTAGGTTTTAGTGTTTCAATTTTAGGGATTAGGGATAAGGGTTTAGGGATTAGGGTTTAGGGCTTAGGATTTGGGGATTATGATTTAGGGTTTATGGTTTAGGGAAATGCCACAAATCCATCAATGGCAGTGAAAAGGCTTCGACATTTTTCGTACCCGAATTCAACCGTTTTGAGTGTCAAACTTGTTGTGGAACATTTTGGGCGTTTTTTTCGTTGTGTTTTTGATAAATATCCACACACTTTCGTAAAGTAGAAATGCCAACAAATCATGCGGAGACCCACGCAAATTCACCCGAATTTTCCGAATTATCATATATAGGGTCTGGGGTTGAGGGTATGCGGTTAAGGGTATATGAATTACGGTTTTAGAAAAACGTTTCGAACCGGTCATTATGTGTTATGTTGTCATGTTTTCGAACAATATCCACTCACTTTCAAAAAGTCAAAATGCCAGCAAAACATTCAGAATTGAAGAATATAGGGCTTAGGGTTTGGGGTTTTGGGATTATGGTTTAGTGTTTAGGGAAACGCCACAAAACCATCAATGGTAGTGATAACACTACAAGAAAACGCTGTTATAGCGACTAGATATTACGACTACATAGGTGTAGTCGTAATTAACCATCTCATTTACGACTACATTACGTCTAAAAAGGCATTATTCGTAAAACAGAGGTTAACTTGCTACCAATTCCCCTCGACGTACATTAGTCGTAACATAACGACCAATGTACGACCACATGTCCGTGTAAACGTACTATAGTCGTTAAATTACGACTTGTGTACAACAACTCGTGTTTAGGATTTCAGTCAAGGGTTTAATGGCAGGTCGATGCTAATTGGTCGTAATCTACGACTAGATTACGACTAAATGATGGACCAAGATGCTAATTAGTCGTAAACTTTCGAAGCTAGGTAGTCGTAATGTCCCCTATAAAAGAGCCATCGTTTTCTCCAGAAGCCAAACAAAGATTTTAAAATATTTTAGATAAAGAGTTGAAGATTTGAAAAAGAGGAAAGAAAGGTACTAGGATCACAACTCTGAAGAGATCAATGAGAGACGAAAATCTAAGAAAAAGAGAGAAAAAAGCTACTGGGATCACAACTCCGAAAAGATTAATGCGGGACTAACAATGAAACGTTGGTTTCGCTTAGAATCTATGGACTTGTGATTCCAGTGTCTTTCTTCTCTCTTTTTTTTAAAATACTACAAATGTAGTCCCTAATTGGTCGTAAATGCTTTTTGTCACTCATTCGTTGTAATTTTACGACTAATATACATCTAATATCTTTTACCACCAATTAACTACTATTTGGTTGTAAATTGATCGTAAAAGTGGTACCAGATTACGACTATCTGTTTTGCATCAATTTAACTACTAAGTTAACTACCTACCAAAATTGAAATTTCTCTATAAATATGATCTTCTTCCTCATTCTTAAAACAGAAAAAAAAAATAGAAAACTTTTAAAAAAAATGTCTAGAAATATTTATGAGATCCAAAGTTGGATGTATGCACATAAAGATTCAAGAGGAATAGTAACTAATGAATTTCTCAACGGAGCAGAGTTGTTCATGAACCAGGCCGGACAAACGTCTCTCACACAGGAAACGGGTAAAATGTTCTGTCCTTGTCGTAAATGCAACAATACGAAGTTTGCTGCTAGTGAAACGGTTTGGAAACATATAGTAAATAGAGGATTTACTCCACATTACTATATCTGGTATAACCACGGAGAAAGTGATAATAGGAATGAAGCTAGTAGTAGTAATCAGGTTGAAATAGTTCATAACAGAGAGGAACCACATTTGCTTTCTTAAAAATATAACCTTCAAGAGGATCATCATATGGTAGATCATGATAGGATGCATGATATGGTCACAAATACATTTCGTGAAACAACATCTATTATAGAGGAGGTAGAAAATGTAGAGGGGCCTAACTTGGATGCAAAAAGATTTTACGAAATGCTAGCAGCAGCTAATGAGCCAATTTATGAAGGTTGTAGAGAAGGTCTTTCTAAATTATCATTGGCTGCTAGGATGATGAATATCAAAACTGATCATAACTTACCTGAAGTTTGTATTGATGCATGGGCTGAGTTGTTTAAAGAGTATTTGCCTGAAGATAATTTGCCTGCTGAATCTTATTATGAGATTCAAAAACTTGTTCATAGTCTTTGCTTGTCTTCAGAGATGATAGATGTCTGTATAGACAATTGTATGATCTTCTGGGGAGATGATGTCGAATTGTTAGAGTGTAAATTTTGCATTTGCAGAGTTACTTCCAAAAGATGTCCACGAAGCACTTGCAGGTAACAAATACTATTAAAGTTATTAATTATTACTTTTTGGCCCTGTACATTAGAAAGTTTCTTACGTTGGCTTGTACATAAATAATTATTCGTAGGCATTGGCTTCTCAGGCAGACCAAGTATGTTTTATACCTTACCCAAGGATCAGACAATCTGGAAGTTCCTGGTTAGCCGCTATAAAAGTTACACCTCGGGGCCGAGTATTGAACGATGAACAACCGCCTTTACCAGAAGATGTCGTAAATGAAGTAGAAGTACCTGAGCAACGTATTGATGATATCTTACTTGTTGATCCGCATAATCCGATATATGAAGAACTTCCAGACGATGCGATTTTGGACGAAGACAACGAAGATGAATTTGAAGAAAATGATGAGGTGGAAAATGTTTCTGAGGACAAGTGATGATTAAGTGTGTTTGATTATGTACTCTATCGTCAGTTGTATTTGATTTCGTTATGAAATACATTATGTTTGCATCATAAAATTATGATCCGCATAATATTCCGATATTTTTTTGGAGTTTCGAGATTAATTGATAGGTGTTTGCGGTTTGCGGTTTGTGGTAATTGGGGTTTGGGGGTTGGAGTTTTGTGGTTTGGGGTTTTGGGTTTACGTTTGTGGTTTATGGTTTAGGGTTTAGGGTTTAGGGTTTAGACGACTACATTACGACTGATAAATCATTGGAGTCTAAATAGTCGTAATATTACGACTAGGTTACAACAAATTGTTGTAACGTAGTCGTAACTGTTCGACCCTATTTGGTCGTAATATACAGATGGACACACATTGGTCGTAGTGTAGTCGTAAGTCGTAGTCGTAATGTAGTCGTAACAATTCTTGGTCGTCCATTAGTCGTAATGTTACGACGATTTTATGACTATTGGTCGTACATTAGTCGTAGAATTACGACTAATGTACGACCAAGATCAAAACCGTATATATATAGGGACCTCGTGGAAGCATTTCAGTTGCTCATTCCCTTCTCTCTAACAACTACTCAACATCTCTCTAGGTAATTGTTTTTTTTTAGGTGGTTAGTTAGGTAATTAGTTTAGGTTTGGAATTAGTTTAGGTTTGGAATTAGTTTAGGATTGGAATTAGATTTATTTTAATTGTTTAATTTAACACGTTTATGTTTTTTTATAAATTTCAGATATATACATTGCGCTATGTCTGGTAGAAAGAGAATCCGGAACCTCGCGGCTAGAAACTCCTACGGGAGTACTTTTCTCGGTCAGTCATCTACCTCGGCTGGCACATCATCCGGCGGCACCTCATCCGACCCTGACCCGGTTCCGGAGACCCAACCGGCACATACTAATCAGGAGCAGTATGTCCCTTCGTATTATTCGCGCATTGAGGATGATACGGATTTCTTCACTTATGAGCCGGAACCTGATTATGTCCCTCCGCCTCCCCAGAACCCGTCACAAAATCCTTATCCGGCTCCTCAGAACGCGCAACATGCCCATAACCCGCAACAAAATCCTTATCCGGCTCCCCAGAACCCGCAACATGCCCAGAACCCGCAACAAAATCCTGATCTGGCTCCCGGTCTTCATCCAGATTTGATGGTGCCGCCGAATGCACCATATGCGAGATATACGGTGGAAGATATTCTCGGGATGCCGGGCCGAGAAGGTTTACGAATCGTCGATCCGGATCGACGCCCCGGCACGTTTTGGTAATTATTCTAAATTATTTAATTAAAGTATAAATTTTAAAAATTTATTTAATATTAATATATATTAATATAAATATATAAATTCTTTCAAATTTTGTAGGTTTTTGACGGACAATGTTTTAGGACAGAGCGTTGGGGATATCATTCGGGCAGATTTTCGGCATGCCCACCCTAACTGGACTCTTACACCGGACCACGTTCGCATTACGTGGTTCAAGTGTTTCGCGGTTAGTTTCTCCATTTTTTTAAAAAAATTAATTCATGCATTGATAGTATATATATAAGTACTAATGTTTTTTAATTTTTCATTATTTTTTTGTAGAAAAAATGGAATTGGTCCATTGGTGTCAACGAGGAGGTCAAATCTGGGTTCTACAAAAAGGCGATGCAGCGCCTCAAGAACATTGTTGGAGATTGGAAGGACGACTGGAGGCTAAGACAGGATGACGCAAAACCAACCTACCTCAGCAATGACGTTTGGTTTGGTTTGGTGGCTTTTTGGATGAAGCCTGAGTCAAAGGCGAAGTCTACCAAGTACTCTGCGGTCCGGTTGACCAAGGATGCTCAAGGTAACCCGCCAGTTCCTCATACTTCCGGGCAGACTCCACATGCTGGGAGGGCACTTGAAATTGTAAGTGTTTGAATATTCTTGATTTTATTATTTTTTTTACGCAAATTTTAATTTTTTTTTTTATATTGGCCGCCAAAGGAGCGCCACCATCTCTCGCTCGGCTATACAAGATTACCCACCAGCGTTCTGACGGGACTTTTGTGCATCCTCAAGCAGAGAAGATCTACAACGAGGTAGAGACTCGGATCGAAGAGGTCCAGACTCAGATGTCGCAACAAAATCCGGATGCTCCACCGGTTCAGCTTTCAACCATCGACCAAGACAAGATTTTAAAGCAGGTAATTTATTTTAATTTTTAACTTTATTAACATTTTCAATTTTTTATTAAATTTTCACATTTTTACTTAATTATATAAATATAATTTAGTAAATAAAATTTGATCTTTTGTAGGTTGCTCCGAAAAAAAGGGGACGTATTGTTGGGATCGGGACTGTGAACGATGTCCTGAGGGCGAGGGCCGAACATGCAGCAAGAATAGAAGAAGATTCCTCTCTCCGACGGGAACTAGCAGCTGCCAACAAAGTCATAGACGAGCATAAAGACAAGTTCAAGGCTATGGCGAATATGTTCGATCTTATGATGGAGACCTCAAACCCAAACCCGACGGTTGCAAATGCATGGCAAGCTCTACGTCCGAGCTTTAACCCCGACCCCACTCCGGAAGAGCAAGTGGGTATTGATCGACGTGCGGAGCAGCACACTTCCGAGTTCTTCCAAGACATGAACCTCAACAAACACCTTAGTTTTTTTCGATTTTTTGTATGAATACTTTATATATTATTTTAATCAAATATAATTATATATATATAATTTTAAAATTTATTAATTTTAAAAAAAATGAATTAAAAAAAAATCAAATAAAAAATTCAAATAAAAAAAATCAAATAAAAGATTTTATTTAAAAATAAAATCAACATTAGTCGTAAATTAGTCTTTAATTTACGACTAATGGACAACAACAGTCGAAGTTACTTATTTGTAATATTACGACTAAGTAACTACCAATATTTACGTTTGCTTTACGACTACTACAATTACGACTCATTAACTACTAATTGTATTACGTTGAATTAACTACGAAACGTGTTACGACTATGTTACGACTACACACGTCACCTCAATATTACGACTAATTCCTTAGTCGTAATATTACGACTAGGTTATTACTACGGCCTGTGGACGTAATATTATGACTACGTTACGACTAATTGTGCATTACGACTAGCGAATAACGACCAATGGGTTTTCGATGTTAATTGGTCGTAAAAGGCATATTACGACCAATTAACAACCAATACTGTAGTCGTTAGACACTTGTTTTCTTGTAGTGTAAGGCCTGACTATTTTTTGGAACCAAATTCAACCATTTTAAGCCTCTAACTGTCTGTCAAACTTTATGGGCCTTAAAATAGTTGCGAACCGGTCTTTATGCCTTGTGCCGTGGTGTTTTTGATCAATTTTCACACACTTTCATAAAGTAGAAATGCCAACATATAATGTGGGTCCTACGCATATTCACCCCAATTTTCAGAATTGGGGATATAAGGTTTAGGCCTTAAGGTTTTGGTTTTAGGGTTTAGGGAAATGCAAAAAAATAAATAATAGTCAATGATTATGCCTAGGAATTTTTCGTACCCAGATTCAACAGTTTTGAACCTCAAACTGGTTGTGGAATGTTTTGGGCCTTAAAATTGTTGGGAATCGGTCTTTTGGCATTGTGTCGTCGTGTTTTCGATCAATATCCACACACTTTCATAAAGTAGAAATGCCAATGAATCATGCGGATCTAAAGCAAATTCACCCAAATTTTCTGAATTGATGTATATAGGTTTTAGGGTTTGGGGTTTAGGCTTTCAGGTTTAGGGTTTAGGCTTTAAGGGAACGCCAAAAAAACCATCAATGGCAGAGATAAGTCTTGGCCATTTTTCGGAACCGAATTCAACCGTTTTGAGCCTCAAACTGGTTGTGGAACGTTTTGGGTCTTAAAAAAGTTGCGAACCAGTCATTTTGTGTTTTTTTCGTCGTGTTTTCGATAAATATCCACGCAATTTCACAAATTAGAAATACAACCAAATCATGTGGGTCCCACGCAAATTCACCAGAATTTTCGGAATTAAAGGATATAAGGTTTAGGGTTTAGGCTTTGGGTTTTAGTGTTTCAGGTTTAGAGATTAGGGATAGGGTTTTAGGGTTGAGGGATAAGGAATTATGGTTTGGAGTTTAAGATTTGGGGTTTATGGTTTAGGGTTTATGATTTAGGGAAACGCCACAAAACCATCAATGGCAGTGAAAAGTCTTCGACATTTTTCGTACCCGAATTCAACAGTTTTGAGTGTCAAACTTGTTGTGGAACAATTTGGGCCTTAAGAAAGTTGTGAAGCGGTTATTGTGCGTTTTTGCGTCGTGTTTTCGATAAATATCTACACACTTTCATAAAGTAAATATGCCAACAAATCATGCTGGTCCCATGGATATTCACCCGTATTTTTTGAATTAACGGATATAGGGTCTGGGGTTTAGGGTTTAGGGATTAGGGTTTAGGGAAAGGCCACAAAACAATCAATGGCAGTGATAAGGCCTACCATTCTTTGGACCCAAATTCAACCGTTTTGAGCCTCAAACTCGCCGTGGAACGTTTTCGGCCTTAAGAAAGTTGTGAACCAGTATTATTGATTTCAAACAATATCCACGCACTTTCATAAACTCGAAATGCCAACAAATCATTCGAAATTGAAGGATATAGGGCTTAGGGTTTAGGGTTTGGGGTTTTGGTATTATGGTTTAGAGTTTAGGGAAACGCCACAAAACCATCAATGGCAGTGATAAGGCCTGACTATTTTTCGTACCCGAATTCAACCGTTTTGAGCCTCAAACTCGCTGTGAAACGTTATGGGCCTTAAAATACTTGCGAACTGGTCTTTATGCATTGTGCCATGTTGTTTTTGATCAATATCCACACACTTTCATAAAGTAGAAATGCCAACATATAATGCGGGTCCTACGCAGATTCAACCCAATTTTCAGAATTGGGGATATAAGGTTTAGGCTTTAGGGTTTAGGGTGTAGGGAAATGAGAAAAAAAAGTGATAATCAGTGATGAGGCCTAGGAATTTTTCGTACCCGAATTCAACAGTCTAGAGCCTCAAACTGGCTATGAAATATTTGGGCCTTAAAATTGTAGAGAACCGGTCTTTTTGCAATGCGTCGTTGTGTTTTCGATCAATATCCACGCACTTTCATAAAGTAGAAATGCCAACGAATCATACGGGTCCAACGCAAATTCACCCAAAATTTATAAATTCATGTAGATAAGGTTTAGGGTTTTGGTTTTAGGCTTTACGGTTTAGAGTTTAGGCTTTAGGGAAACGCCAAAAAACCATCAATTGGCAGTGTTAAGGCTTGGCCATTTTTCGGAACCGAATTCAACCGTTTTGAGCCTGAAAATGGTTGTGGAACGTTTTGGGTCTTAAAAAAGTTGTGAACCAGACATTTTGCGTTTTGTCTTCGTGTTTTCGATAAATATCCACCTAATTTCACAAATAAGAAATACCAACAAATCATGTGGGTCCCATGCAAATTCAATAGAATTTTCTGAACTAAAGGATATAGGGTTTATGTTTTAGTGTTTCAAGGTTAGGGATAAGGGTTTAGGGTTTATGGATAAGGTATTAGGGCTTAGGGCTTAGGATTTGGGGTTTATGATTTAGGGTTTGTGGTTTAGGGAAATGCCACAAAACTATCAATGGTAGTGATACCCGAATTCAACCGTTTTGAGTGTCAAACTTGTTGTTGAACATTTTTGGGCCTTTAAAAAAGTTGTTAACCGGTGATTGTGCGTTTTTTCGCTAAATATCCACACACTTGAATAAATTAGAAATTCCAAGAAATCATGCGGGTCCCACCCAAATTCACCCGAATTTTCTAAATTAACGAATATAGGGTCTAGGGTTGAGGGTATGGGGTTCAGGGACTAGGTTTTAGGGAAAGGCCACAAAACCATCAATTGCAGTGATACGCCCTTACCATTCTTCGGACCCGAATTCAACCGTTTGAGCCTCAAACTCGCTGTGGAACATTTTCGGCCTTAACAAAGTTGCGAACCGGTCATTATGTGTTATGTTGTCATGTTTTAGAACAATATCCACTCACTTTCAAAAAGTCGAAATGCCAACAAATCATTTGGAATTGCAGGATATAAGGCTTAGGGTTAGGGGTTTTGGGATTATGGTTTAGTGTTTAGGGAAACGCCACAAAACCATCAATGGCAGTGATAAGGCCTGACTATTTTTCGGACCCAAATTCAACCGTTTTAAGCCTTTAACTGGCTATCAAACGTTATGGGCCTTAAAATAGTTGTGAACCGGTCTTTATGCCTTGTGTCGTGGTGTTTTTGATCAATATCCACACACTTTCATAAAGTAGAAATGCCAAAATATAATGCGGGTCCTACGAAAATTCACCCCAATTTTCCAAATTGGGGATATAAGGTTTCGGTTTTAGGTTTTAGGGAAATGCAACAAAAAAATAATAGTGAATGATGAGGCCTAGGAATTTTTTGTACCCAGATTCAACAGTTTTGAACCTCAAACTGGTAGTGGAATGTTTTGGGCCTTAAAATTTTTGGGAATCGGTCTTTTTGCATTGTGTCATCGTGTTTTCGATCAATATCCACACACTTTCATAAAGTAGAAATGCCAATGAATCATGTGGGTCCAACGCAAATTCACCCGAATTTTCTGAATTGATGTATATAGGTTTTAGGGTTTGGGGGCTTTAATGTTTAGGGTTTAGGCTTTATGGGAAAGCCAAAAAACCGTCAATGGCAGAGATAAGGCTTGGCCATTTTTCGGAACCGAATTCAACCATTTGAGCCTTAAACTGGTTGTGGAACATTTTGGTTTTTTAAAAAGTTGCGAACCATTCATTTTGCATTTTATCGTCATGTTTTCGATCAATATCCATGCAATTTCACAAATTAAAAATAACAACAAATCATGTGGGTCTCACGCAAATTCACCAGAATTTTCTGAATTAAAGGATATAGGGGTTAGGGTTTGGGCCTTAAAAAAGTTGTGAACCGGTGATTGTGCGTTTTTGTGTCGTGTTTTCGATAGATATCTACAAACTTTCATAAAGTAGATATGCCAACAAATCATGCGGGTCCCACGGATATTCACCCGAATTTTTTGAATTAACGGATATATGGTCTAGGGTTTAGGGATTAGGGTTTAGGGAAAGGCCACAAAACCATCAATGGCAATGATAAGGCCTTACCTTTCTTTGGACCCGAATTCAACCGTTTTGAGCCTCAAACTCGCCGTGGAACGTTTTTGGCCTTAACAAAGTTGCGAACCAGTCATTACGTGTTTTATCGTCGTGTTTTGAAACAATATCCGCGCACTTTCATAAACTCGAAATGCCAACAAATCATTCGAAATTGAAGGATATAGAGCTTAGGGTTTAGGGTTTTGGTATTATGGTTTAGTGTTTAGGGAAATGCCACAAAACCATAAATTGCAGTGATAAGGCCTGACTATTTTTCGGACCCGAATTCAACCGTTTTGAGCCTCAAACTCGCTGTGAAACGTTATGGGCCTTAGAATACTTGCGAACCGGTCTTTATGCATTGTGCCGTGTTGTTTTTGATCAATATCCACACACTTTCATAAAGTAGAAATGCCAACATATAATGCGGGTCCTACGCAAATTCACCACAATTTTCAGAATTGGGGATATAAGGTTTAGGCTTTAGGGTTTGGGGTGTAGGGAAATGAGACAAAAAAAATAATCAGTGATGAGGCATAGGAATTTTTCATACCCGAATTCAACAGTTTAGAGCCTCAAACTGGCTGTGAAATATTTGGGCCTTAAAATTGTTGAGAACCGGTCTTTTTGCATTGTGTCCTCGTGTTTTCGATCAATATCCACGCACTTTCATAAAGTAGAAATGCCAACATATCATGCGGGTCCAACGCAAATTCAACCAAATTTTCTGAATTGATGTATATAGGGTTTAGGCTTTGGGGTTTAGGCTTTAAGGTTTATGTTTTAGGCATTAGGGAAACGCCATAAAACCATCAATGACAGTGATAAGGCTTGGCCATTTTTCGGAATCGAATTCAACTGTTTGGAGCCTCATACTGGTTGTAGAACGTTTTGGGTCAGTTGCAAACCGGTCAATTTGCGCTTTATCATCGTGTTTTCGATCAATATACACGCATTTTCATAAATTAGAAACACCAACAAATCATGTGGGTCCCACGCAAATTCACCCGAGTTTTCTGGATTAATGGATATAGGGTTTAGGGTTTGGGGTTTAGGTTTAAGTGTTTCAGGTTTAGGGTTTAGGAATAAGGGTTTAGGGATTTGGGATAAGGGATTAGGGTTTAAGGCTTAGGGATTAGTGTTTAAAGTTTGGGGTTTATGGTTTTGGGAAACGCCACAAAACAATCAATGGCAGTGAAAAGGCGTCGACATTTTTCGTGCCCGAATTCAACCGTTTTGAGTGTTAAACTCGTTGTGGAACATTTTGGGCCTTAAAAAGTTGTGAACTGGTGATTGTTTGTCGTGTTTTCGGTAAATATCCACACATTTTCATAAAGTAGAATTGCCAACAAATCATGCGGGTTCCAAGCAAATTCACCCGAATTTTTTGAATTACTGGATATAGGGTCTCGGGTTGAGGGTGTGGGGTTTAGGGTTTTAGTGATTAGGGTTTAGGGAAAGGCCACAAAACCATCTATGGCAATGATAAGGGCTTGCCATTCTTCGGACACGAATTCAACCGTTTTGAGCCTCAAACTCGCCGGGGAATATTTTCGGCCTTAAAAAAGTTGCGAACCGGTCATTATGTGATTTGTCGTCGTGTTTTCGAACAATATCCACGCACTTTCATAAACCCGAAATGCCAACAAATCATTCGAAATTGAAGGATATAAGGCTTAGGGTTTAGGGTTTGGGGTTTTGGGATTATGGTTTAGTGTTCAGGGAAACACCACAAAATCATCAATGGCAGTGTTAAGGCCTTACTAATTTTTCGAACCTAATTCAACCGTTTTGAGCCTCAAACTGGCTGTGAAATATTATGGGCATTAAAATAGTTGCGAACCGGTCTTTATGCATTGTGTCGTATGTGTTTTCGATCAATATCCACACACTTTCAAAAGGTAGAAATGCCAACATATAACGCGGGTCCTATGCAAATTCACCCCAATTTTCAGGAATGGGGATATAAGGTTTAGGCTTTAGGGTTTTGGGTGTAGAGAAATGCAACAAAACAATAATAATCAGTGATGAGGCCTAGGAACTTTTCGTACCCGAATTAAGCAGTTTTGAGCCTGAAATAGGCTGTGAAATGTTTTGGGCCTTAAAATTGTTAAGAACCGGTCTTTTTTGCATTGTGTCACCGTGTTTTCGATCAATATCCACGCACTTTTAGAAACTAGAAATGCCAACGAATCATGTGGGTCCAACGCAAATTCACCCGAATTTTCTTAATTGATGTATATAGGATTTAGGTTTTGGGTTTTAGTCTTTAATGTTTAGGTTTTAGGTGTTAGGGAAACGCCATAAAACCATCAATGGCAGTGATAAGGCTTGGCCATTTTTCGGAACCGAATTCAACCGTTTTGAGACTCAAACTGGTTGTGGAACGTTTTGGGTCTTAAAAACTTGCAAACCAGTCATTTTGCGTTGTGTCATCGTGTTTTCGATCAATATCCACGCAATTTCACAAATTAGAAATACCAACAAATCATGTGGGTCCCACGCAAATTCACTAGAATTTTCTGAATTAAAGGATATAGGGTTTAGGTTTTAGTGTTTCAAGTTTAGGGATAAGGGTTTAAGGTTTAGGGATAAGGTATTAGGGTTTAGGGCTTAGGATTTGGGGTTTATGGTTTAGTGTTTGTGGTTTAGGGTTTGTGGTTTAGGGAAACGCCACAAAACCATCAATGGCAGTGAAAAGGCTTCGACATTTTTCTTACCCAAATTCAACCGTTTTGAGTGTCAAACTTGTTGTGGAACATTTTGAGCCTTAAAAAAGTTGTGAACCGGGCATTATGCATTTTTTCGTCGTGTTTTCTACAAATATCTACAAACTTTCTCAAAGTAGAAATGCCAACAAATCATGAGGGTCCCACGTAAATTCTCCCGAATTTTCTAAATTAACGGATATAGGGTTTAGGGTTGGGGGTATGGGGTTTAGGATTTAGGGATTAGGGTCTAGGGAAAGGCCAAAAACCATCAATGGCAGTGATAAGGCCTTTCCATTATTAGGACCTGAATTCAACCATTTTAAGCCTCAAACTTGCCATGGATCGTTTTCGGCCTTAACAGAGTTCTCAACCGGTCATTATGTGTTTTCGAACAATATCCACGCATTTTCATAAACTCGAAATGCGAACAAATCATTCGGAACTGAAGGATATAGGGCTTAGGGTTGAGAGTTTGGGGTTTTGGGATTATTGTTTAGTGTTTAGGGAAACAACACAAAACCATCAATGGGAGTGATAAGGCTTGGCCTTTTTTCGTAACCGAATTAAACCGTTTTGAGCTCAAACTGGTTGTAGAACGTTTTGGGTCTTAAAAATTTGCGAACCAGTCATTTTGTGTTGTGTCGTCGTGTTTTCGATCAATATCCATGCAATTTCACAAGTTAGAAATACCAACAAATCATGTGGGTCCCATGCAAATTCACCTGAATTTTCTGAATTAAAGGATATAAGGTTTAGGGTTAAGGTTTTAGTGTTTCAGGTTTAGGAAATGCAACAAAATAATAATAGTCAATGATAAGGCCTAGGAATTTTTCTTGCCTGAATTCAACAGTTTTGAGCCTCAAACTGGCTGTGGAATGTTTTGGCCCTTAAAATTGTTGCGAACCGGTCTTTTTGCATTGTGTCGTCGTGTTTTTGATCAATATCGACGCACTTTCATAAAGTAGAAATACCAAAGAATCATGCGGGTCCAACGCAAATTCACCTGAATTTTCTGAATTAATGTATATAGGGTTTAGGGTTTGGGGTTTAGGCTTTAGGGCAACGCCAAAAAACCATCAATGGCAGTGATAAGGCTTAGCCATTTTTTAGAACCAAATTCAACCGTTTTGAGCCTCAAACTGGTTGTGGAACGTTTTGAGTCTTAAAAACTTGCGAACCAGTCATTTTGCGTTGTGTCGTCGTGTTTTCGATCAATATTCACGCAATTTCATAAATTAGAAATACCAACAAATCATGTAGGTCCCACGCATATTCACTAAAATTTTCTGAATTAGAGGTTATAGGGTTTAGGGTTTGGGGTTTAGGTTTTCGTGTTTCAGGTTTATGGATTAGGGATAAGGTTTTAGGATTTAGGGATAAGGGATTAGGGTTTAGGGTTAAGGGTTTAGGATTTCGGGATTATGGTTATGGTTTAGGAAAATGCCACAAAACCATCAATGGCAGTGAAAAGGCTTTAACATTTTCCGTACCCGAATTCAACCGTTTTGAGTGTCAAACTTGTTGTGGAACATTTTGTGCATCAAAAAAGTTGTGAACCGCTGATTGTGCGTTTTTTCGCCGTGTTTTTGATAAATATCCACACACTTTCATCAAGTAGAAATGCCAACAAATCATGCGGGACCCACGCAAATTCACCCGAATTTTCCGAATTAACAGATATAGGGTCTGGGGTTGAGGGTATGGGGTGTAGGGTATAGGAATTAGGGTTTAGGGAAAGGCCACAAAACTATCAATGGCAGTGATAAGGCCTTACCATTCTTCAGACCCGAATTCAACTATTTTGAGCCTTAAACTCGCCGTGGAACGTTTTCGGCCTTAACAAAGTTGCAAACGGGTCATTATGTGTTTTGTCGTCGTGTTTTCGAACAATATCCACGCACTTTCATAGAGTCGAAATGCCAACATATCATTCGGAATTGAAGGATATAGGGCTTAGGGTTGAGGGTTTGGGGTTTTGGGATTATGGTTTAGTGTTTAGGGAAACGCCACAAAACCATCAATGGCAGTGATAAGGCCTGACTATTTTTCGGACCTGAATTCAACCGTTTTGAGCCTCAAAGTAGCTGTGAAACGTTAAGGGCCGTAAAATACATGCGAACCGGTCTTTATTCATTGTGTCGTGGTGTTTTTGATAAATATCCGTACACTTTCATAAAGTATAAATCCAACATATAATGCGGGTCCTACGCAAATCCACCCCAATTTTTTCGAATTGGGGATATGAGGCTCAGGCCTTAGGGTTTTGGGTTTAGGGAAATGTAACAAAACAATAATAGTCAATGATGAGCCATAGGAATTTTTCGTACTCGAATTCAATTGTTTTGAACCTCAAACTGGTTTTGGAATGTTTTTGGCCTTAAAATTGTTGTGAATCGGTCTTTTTGCATTGTGTCGTCTTGTTTTCGATCAATATCCATGCATTTTCATAAAGTAGAAATGCCAACGAATTATGCGGCTCCAACGCAAATTCACCCGAATTTTCTAAATTGATGTATATAGGGTTTGGGGTTTTGGGTTTAGGCTTTACGGTTTAGAGTTTAGGCTTTAGGGAAATGGCAAAAAACCATCAATGGCAGTGATAAAGCTTGGCCGTTTTTCGGAACCGAATTCAACCGTTTTGAGCCTCAAACTGGTTGTGGAACGTTTTGGGTCTTAAAAAAGTTGCAAACCAGTTGTTTGCGTTTTGTCGTCGTGTTTTCGATAAATATCCACGCAATTTCACAAATTAGAAATACCAACAAATCATGTGGGTCCCACGCAAATGCACCAGAATTTTCTGAATTAAAGGATATAGGGTTTAGGGATTGGGGTTGAGGTTTTAGTGTTTCAGGTTTAGAGATTAGGGATAAGGTTTTAGGGTTGAGGGATAAGGGATTAGGGTTTGGGGTTTCAGATTTGGGGTTTATGCTTTAGGGTTTATGCTTTAGGGAAACGCCACAAAACCATCAATGGCAGTTAAAAGGCTTCGGCATTTTTCGTACCCGAATTCAACAGTTTTGAGTGTCAAACTTGTTGTGGAACATTTTGGGCTTTAAAAACGTTGTGAAGCGGTGATTGTGCGTTTTTTCGTCGTGTTTTCTATAAATATCTACACACTTACATAAAGTAGAAATGCCAACAAATCATGCGGGTCCCACGGATATTCACCCAAAATTTCTGAATTAAGGGATATAGAGTCTGGGGTTGAGGGTATGGGGTTTAGGGTTTAGGGATTAGGGTTTAGGGAAAGGCCACAAAACCATCAATGGCAGTGATAAGGCCTTACCATTCTTTGGACCCGAATTTAACCGTTTTGAGCATCAAACTCGCCGTGGAACGTTTTCGGCCTTAACAAAGTTGTGAACTAGTCATTATGTGTTTTGTCGTCGTGTTTTCGAACAATATCCACGCACTTTCATAAACTTGAAATGCCAACAAATCATTCGAAATTGAAGGATATAGGGCTTAGGGTTTAGGGTTTGGGGTTTTGGGATTATGGTTTAGTGTTTAGTGAAACACCACAAAACCATCAATCGTAGTGATAAGGCCTCACTATTTTTCGGACCCGAATTCAACCGTTTTGAGCCTCAAACTCGCTGTGAAACGTTATGGGCCTTTAAATACTTGCGAACCGGTCTTTATTCATCGTGCCGTGTTGTTTTTGATCAATATCCACACACTTTCATAAAGTAGAAATGCCAACATATAATGCGGGTCCTACGCAAATTCACCCCAATTATTCAGAATTGGGGATATAAGGTTTAGGCTTTAGGGTTTGGGGTGTACGGAAATGCAACAAACAATAACAATCAGTGATGAGGCCTAGGAATTTTTCACACCCGAATTCAACAGTTTTGAGCCTCAAATTGGCTGTGAAATGTTTTAGGCCTTAAAATTGTTGAGAACCAGTCTTTTTGCATTTCGTCGTCGTGTTTTTGATCCATATCCACGCACTTTCATAAAATAGAAATGCCAACAAATTATGCGGGTCCAACGCAAAATCATCCGAATTTTCTGAATTGATGTATATAGGGTTTAGGGTTTGGGGTTTAGGCTTTAAGATTTATGTTTTAGGCATTAGGGAAACGCCATAAAACCATCAATGGCAGTGATAAGGCTTGGCCATTTTTCGGAACAAAATTCATAAATTAGGGAAACGCCATAAAACCATCAATGGCAGTGATAAGGCTTAAAAAAGTTGCAAACTGGTTAATTTGCATTTTATCGTCGTGTTTTCAATCAATATACACGCACTTTCATAAATTAGTAATGCCAACAAATCAGTGGGTCCCACGTAAATTCACCCGAATTTTCTGAATTAAAGGATATAAGATTTATGGTTTGGGGTTTAGGTTTTAGTATTTCAGGTTTAGGGATAAGGGTTTAGGGATAAGGGATTAGGGTTTAGGGATTAGGGTTTAAAGTTTGGGGTTTATGGTTTTGGGAAAGGCCACAAAACAATCAATGGCAGTGAAAAGGCGTCGACATTCAACCGTTTTAAGTGTCAAACTCGTTGTGGAACGTTTTGGGTCTTAAAAAAGTTGCGAACTAGTCATTATGTGTTTTGTCGTTGTGTTTTCGAACAATATCCACGCACTTTCATAAACTCGAAATGACAACAAATCATTCGAAATTGAAGGATATAGGGCTTAGGGTTTAGGGTTTGGGGTTTTGGGATTATGGTTTAGTGTTTAGGGAAACACCACAAAACCATCAATGGTAGTGATAAGGCCTGACTATTTTTTGGACCCGAATTCAACCGTTTTGAGCCTCAAACTCGCTGTGAAGCGTTATGGGCCTTAAAATACTTGCGAACCGGTCTTTATTCATCATGCCGTGTTGTTTTTGATAAATATCCACACAATTTCATAAAGTAGAAATCCCAACATATAATGCGGGTCCTACGCAAATTCACCCCAATTATTCAGAATTGGGGATATAAGGTTTCGGCTTTAGGGTTTGGGGTGTAGGGAAATGCAACAAAACAATAACAATCAGTGATGAGGCCTAGGAATTTTTCACACTCGAATTCAACAGTTTTGAGCCTCAAATTGGCTGTGAAATGTTTTAGGCCTTAAAATTGTTGAGAACCGGTCTTTTTGCATTTCGTCGTCGTGTTTTCGATCCATATCCACGCACTTTCATAAAATAGAAATGCCAAAAAATCATGCGGGTCCAACGCAAAATCATCCGAATTTTCTGAATTAATGTATATAGGGTTTAGGGTTTGGGGTTTAGGCTTTAAGATTTATGTTTTAGGCATTAGGGAAACGCCATAAAACCATCAATGTGAGTGATAAGGCTTGGCCATTTTTCGGAACATAATTCATAAATTAGGGAAACGCCATAAAACAATCAATGGCAGTGATAAGGCTTAAAAAATTTGCAAACTGGTTAATTTGCATTTTATCGTCGTGTTTTCGATCAATATACACACACTTTCATAAATTAGAAATGCCAACAAATCATGTGGGTTCCACGTAAATTCACCCAAATTTTCTGTATTAAAGGATATAAGATTTATGGTTTGGTGTTTAGGTTTTAGTATTTCAGGTTTAGGGATAACGGTTTAGGGATAAGGGATTAGGGTTTAGGGATTAGGGTTTAAAGTTTGGGGTTTATGGTTTTGGGAAAGGCAACAAAACAATCAATGGTAGTGAAAAGGCGTCGACATTTAACCGTTTTGAGTGTCAAACTCGTTGTGGAACGTTTTGGGTCTTAAAAAAGTTGCGAACCAGTTATTTTGCGTTTTGTCGTCGTGTTTTCGATAAATATCCACGCAATTTCAGAAATTAGAAATACCAACAAATCATGTGGGTCCCACGCAAATTCACCAGAATTTTCTAAATTAAAGGATATAAGGTTTAGGGTTTAGGTTTTAGTGTTTCAGGTTTAGATATTAGGGATATGGTTTTAGGGTTGAGGGATAAGGGATTAGGATTTGGGGTTTAAGATTTGCGGTTTATGGTTTAGGGTTTATGCTTTATGGACACGCCACAAAACCATCAATGGCAGTGAAAAGGCTTCGGCATTTTTCGTACCCGAATTCAACCATTTTGAGTGTCAAACTTGTTGTGGAACATTTTGGGCTTTAAAAACTTTGTGAAGCGGTGATTGTGCGTTTTTGCGTCGTGTTTTCGATAAATATGTACACACTTACATAAAGTAGAAATGCCAACAAATCATGCGGGTCCCACGTATATTCACCCGAAATTTCTGAATTAACGGATATAGAGTCTGGGGTTAAGGGTTTAGGGATTAGGGTTTAGGGAAAGGCCACAAAACCATCAATGGCAGTGATAAGGCCTTACCATTCTTGCTGTGGAACATTTTGGGCTTTAAAAAAGTTGTGAAGCGGTGATTGTGCATTTTTGCAACGTGTTTTCGGTAAATATACACACATTTTCATAAAGTAGAATTGCCAACAAATCATGCGGGTCCCCCGTAAATTCACCTGAATTTTCTGAATTAACGGATATAGGGTCTGGGGTTGAGGGTATGGGGTGTAAGGTTTAGGAATTAGGGCTTAGGGAAAGGCCACAAAACCATCAATGGCAGTGATAAGGGCTTGCCATTCTTCGGACCCGTATTCAACCTTTTTGAGCCTCAAACTCGCCGTGGAACATTTCCGGCCTTACAAAATTTGCGAACCGGTCATTATGTGATTTGTCGTCGTGTATTCAAACAATATCCACGCACTTTCAAAAAGTCCAAATGCAAACAAATCATTCAACATTGAAGGATATAGGGCTTAGGGTTGAGGGTTTGGGGTTTTGGGATTATGGTTTAGTGTTTAGGGAAACGCCACAAAACCATCAATGGCAGTGTCGTCTGTGTTTTCAATCAATATCCACACACTTTCAAAAAGTATAAATGCCAACATATAATTCGGGCCCTACGCAAATTCACCCCAATTTTTAGAATTGGGGATATAAATTTAGGCTTTAGGGTATTGGGTGTAGGGAAATGCAACAAAACAATAATAGTCAGTGATGAGGCCTAGGAACTTTTCGTACCCGAATTAAACTGTTTTGAGCCTCAAACTGGCTGTGAAATGTTTTGGGCCTTAAAATTGTTAAGAACCGGTCTTTTTGCATTGTGTCGACGTGTTCTCGATCAATATCCATGCACTTTCATAAAGTAGAAATGCAAACAAATCATGCGGGTCCAACGCAAATTCACCCGAATTTTCTGAATTGATGTATATAGGGTTTAGGGTTTAGGGTTTGGGTTTGGGTTTTAGGCTTTAATGTTTAGGTTTTAGGCTTTAGGGAAATGCCATAAAACCATCAATGGCAGTGATAAGGCTTGGCCATTTTTCGGAACCGAATTCAACCGTTTTTGAGCCTCAAACTGGTTGTGGAACGTTTTGGGTCTAAAAAAAGTTGCAAACCAGTCACTTTTCGTTTTGCCGTCGTGTTTTAGATAAATATCCACACACTTTCATAAATTAGAAATGCCAACAAATCATGTGAGTCCCATGCAAATTCACCCGAATATTTTGAATTAAAGGATATAGGGCTTAGGGTTTGGGGTTTAGGTTTAGTGTTTCAGGTTTAGGGTTTAGGGATAAGGGCTTAGGGATTAAGGATAAAGGATTAGGTTTTAGGGTTTAAGGATTAGGGTTTAGGGATTAGGGTTTAAAGTTTGGGGTTTATGGTTTTGGGAAACGACACAAAACAATCAATGGCAGTGAAAAGGGGTCGACATTTTTCGTGCTCGAATTCAACCGTTTTGAGTGTCAAACTCGTTGTGGAACATTTTGGGCCTTAAAAAGTTGTGAACTGGTGATTGTGCATTTTTTGTCATGTTTTCGGTAAATATCCACACATTTTCATAAAGTAGAATTGCCCAAAAATCATGCGGGTCCCACGCAAATTCACCCGAATTTTTTGAATTAATGGATATAGACTCTGGGGTTGAGGGTGTGGGGTTTAGGTTTTATGGATTGGGGTTTAGGGAAAGGCCAAAAAACCATCAATGGCAATAATAAGGGCTTGCCATTCTTCGGACCCGAATTCAACCGTTCTCAGCCTCAACCTCTCCGTGGAACATTTCCGACCTTAAAAAAGTTTTGAACTGGTCATTATGTGATTTGTCCTCTTGTTTTCGAACAATATCCACGCACTTTCATAAAGTCGAAATGCCAACAAATCATTCGGAATTGAAGGATATATGGCTTAGGGTTGAGGGCTTGAGGTTTTGGGATTATGGTTTAGTGTTTAGGGAAACGCCACAAAACCAACAATGGCAGTGATAAGGCCTGACTATTTTTTACCATAATTCTACCGTTTTGAGCCTCAAACTGGCTGTGAAATGTTATAGGCCTTCAAATAGTTGCGAATCGGTCTTTATGCATTGTGTCGTCTGTGTTTTAGATCAATATCCACACACTTTCAAAAAGTAGAAATGCCAACATATAATGCGGGTCCTACGCAAATTCATCCCAATTTTCAGAATTGGGGATATAAAGTTTAGGCTTTAGGGTTTTGGGTGTAGGGAAATGCAACAAAACAATAATAATCAATGATGAGGCCTAGGAACTTTTTGTACACGAATTAAATTGTTTTGAGCCTCAAACTGGCTGTAAAATGTTTTGGGCCTTAAAATTGTTGAGAACCGGTCTTTTTGCATTGTGTCGACGTGTTCTCGATCAATATCCACACACTTTAATAAAGTAGAAATGCAAACAAATCATGCGGGTCCAAGGCAAATTCACCCAAATTTTCTGAATTGTTGTATATATGGTTCAGGGTTTGGGTTTGGGTTTTAGGCTTTAAGGTTTAGGTTTTAGGCTTTAGAGACATGCCATAAAACCATCAATGGCAGTGATAAGGCTTGGCCATTTTTCGGAACCGAATTCAACCGTTTTGAGCCTAAAACTGGTTGTTAAACGTTTTGGGTCTAAAAACGGTTTTAGGGATTAGGGTTTAGGGAAAGGCCACAAAGTCATCAATGGCAATAGTAAGGGCTTGCCATTCTTCGGACCCGAATTCAACCCTTCTGAGCCTCAACCTCTCCGTGAACAATTTTGGCCTTAAAAAATTTGCGAACCGGTCCTTATGTGATTTGTCGTCGTGTTTTCGAACAATACCTACGCACTTTCATAAAGTTGAAATGCCAACAAATCATTAGGAATTGAAGGATATATGGCTTAGGGTTGAGGGTTTGAGGTTTTGGGATTATGGTTTAGTGTTTAGGGAAACGCCACAAAACCATCAATGGCAGTGATAAGGCCTGACTATTTTTTACCATAATTCTACCGTTTTGAGCCTCAAACTGGCTGTGAAATGTTATGGGCCTTCAAATAGTTGTGAATCGGTCTTTATGCATTGTGTCGTCTGTGTTTTAGATCAATATCCACACACTTTCAAAAAGTAGAAATGCCAACATATAATGCGGGTCCTACGCAAATTCACCCCAATTTTCAGAATTGGGGATATAAGGTTTAGGCTTTAGAGTTTTGGGTGTAGGGAAATGCAACAAAACAATAATAATCAGTGATGAGGCCTAGGAACTTTTCGTACCCAGATTCAACAGTTTTGTACCTCAAAATTGTTGTGAATCGGTCTTTTTGCATTTGTGTCTTCATGTTTTCAATCAATATACAAACACTTTCATAAAGTAGAAATTCCAACGAATCATTCGGGTCCAACGCAAATTCATGCGATTTTTCTGAATTGATGTATATAGGGTTTAGGGTTTGGGGTTTAGGCTTTAAGTTTTAGGGTTTAGGCTTTACGGGAACGCCAACAAACCATCAATGGAAGTGATAAGGCTTGCCATTTTTCGGAACCGAATTCAACCGTTTTGAGCCTTAAACTGGTTGTGGAACATTTGGGGTTTTACAAAAGTTGCGAATCAGTCATTTTGCGTTGTGTCGTTGTGTTTTTGATCAATATCAACGCAATTTCACAAATTAGAAATACCAACAAATCATGTGGGTCCCACGCAAATTCACCAGAATTTTCTGAATTTGAGGTTATAGGGTTTACGGTTTGGGGTTTAGGTTTTAGTGTTTCAGGTTTAGGGATTAGGGATAAGGTCTTAGGGTTTAGGGATAAGGGATTAGGGTTTAGGGTTTAGGGTTAAGGGTTTGGGGTTTTGGGATTATGGTTTAGTGTTTAGGGAAAAGCCACAAAACCATCAATGACAGTGATAACGCCTAACTATTTTTCGGACCCGAATTCAACAATTTTGAACCTCAAACTAGCTGTGAAACGTTAAGGGCCTTAAAATACATGCGAATCGGTCTTTATGCATTGTGCCGTGGTGTTTTTGATCAATATCCACACACTTTCATAATGTAGAAATGCCAACATATAATGCGGGTCCTACGAAATTCACCCTAATTTTTCGAGTTGGGGATATAAGATTTAGGCTTTAGGGTTTTGGGTTTAGGGTTTAGGGAAATGCAACAAAACAATAATCAATGATGAGGCCTAGGAATTTTTCGTACCCGAATTCAACAGTTTTGAACCTCAAACTGGTTGTGGAATATTTTGGGCCTTAAAATTGTTGTGAATCGGTCTTTTTGCATTGTGTCGTCGTGTTTTCGATCAATATCCACGCACTTTCATAAAGTAGAAATGCCAACGAATCATGCGGGTCCAACGCAAATTCACCCGAATTTTCTAAAATGATGTATATAGGGTTTAGGGTTTTGGGTTTAGGCTTTACGGTTTAGAGTTTAGGCTTTAGGGAAACGCCAAAAAACCATCAATGGTAGTGATAAGGCTTGGCCATTTTTTGGAACCGAATTCAACTATTTTGAGCCTCAAAACTGGTTGTGGAACGTTTTGGGTCATAAAAAAGTTGCGAACCAGTCATTTTGCGATTTGTCGTCGTGTTTTCGATAAATATCCACACAATTTCACAAATTAGAAATACCAACAAATCATGTGGGTCCCACGCAAATTCACTAGAATTTTCTGAATTAAAGGATATAGGGATTAGGGTTTAGGGTTTAGGGTTTAGGGATTAGGTTTTAGGGTTTATGTGATTTGTCATCTTGTTTTCGAACAATATCCACGCACTTTCATAAAGTCGAAATGCCAACAAATCATTCGGAATTGAAGTATATATGGCTTAGGGTTGAGGGCTTGAGGTTTTGGGATTATGGTTTAGTGTTTAGGGAAATGCCACAAAACCATCAATGGCAGTGATAAGGCCTGACTAATTTTTGGACCCGGATTCAACCGTTTTGAGCCTCAAACTGGCTGTGAAATGTTATGGGCCTTAAAGTAGTTGCGAACCGGTCTTTATGCATTGTGTCGTTTGTGTTTTCAATCAATATCCACACACTTTCAAAAAGTATAAATGCCAACATATAATGCGGGTCCTACGCAAATTCACTCCAATTTTCAGAATTGGGGATATAAAGTTCAGGCATTAGGGTTTTGGGTGTAGGGAAATGCAACAAAACAATAATAATCAGTGATGAGGCCTAGGAACTTTTCGTACCCGAATTAAAATGTTTTGAGCCTCAAACTGGCTGTGAAATGTTTTGGGCCTTAAAATTGTTGAGAACCGGTCTTTTTGCATTGTGTCGACGTGTTCTCGATCAATATCCACACACTTTCATAAAGTAGAAATGCAAACAAATCATTCGGGTCCAACGCAAATTCACCCGAATTTTCTGAATTGTTGTATATAAGGTTTAGGGTTTGGGTTTGGGTTTTAGGCTTTAAGGTTTAGGTTTTAGGCTTTAGAGAAATGCCATAAAACCATCAATGGCAGTGATAAGGCTTGGCCATTTTTCGGAACCGAATTCAACCGTTTTGAGCCTCAAACTGGTTGTGAAACGTTTTGGGACTAAAAAAGGTTTTAGGGATTAGGGTTTAGGGAAAGGCCACAAAGCCATCAATGGCAATAATAAGGGCTTGCCATTCTTCGGACCCGAATTCAACCCTTCTGAGCCTCAACCTCTCCGTGGAACATTTTCGGCCTTAAAAAATTTGCGAACCGGTCCTTATGTGATTTGTCGTCGTGTTTTCGAACAATACCTACGCACTTTCATAAATTTGAAATGCCAACAAATCATTAGGAATTGAAGGATATATGGCTTAGGGTTGAGGGTTTGAGGTTTTGGGATTATGGTTTAGTGTTTAGGGAAACGCCACAAAACCATCAATGGCAGTGATAAGGCCTAACTATTTTTACCATAATTCTACCGTTTTGAGCCTCAAACTGTCTGTGAAATGTTATGGGCCTTCAAATAGTTGCGAATCGGTCTTTATCATTGTGTCGTCTGTGTTTTAGATCAATATCCACACACTTTCAAAAAGTAGAAATGCCAACATATAATGCGGGTCGTACGCAAATTCACCCCAATTTTCAGAATTGGGGATATAAGGTTTAGGCTTTACAGTTTTGGGTTTAGGGAAATGCAACAAAACAATAGTAATCAGTGATGAGGCCTGGAACTTTTCGTACCCGGATTCAACAGTTTGGTACCTCAAAATTGTTGTGAATCGGTGTTTTTGCATTGTGTCGTCGTGTTTTCGATCAATATCCACACACTTTCATAAAGTAGAAATGCCAACGAATCATTCGGATCCAACGCAAATTCACCCAAATTTTCTGAATTGATGTATATAGGGTTTAGGGTTTGGGGTTTAGGCTTTAAATTTTAGGGTTTAGGCTTTAATGGAACGCCAAAAAGCCATCAATGGCAGTGATAAGGCTTGGAAATTTTTCGGAACAGAATTCAACCGTTTTGAGCCTTAAACTGGTTCCGGAACGTTTGGGGTCTTACAAAAGTTGTGAACCAGTCATTTTACGTTGTGTCGTCGTGTTTTCCATCAATATCAACGCAATTCCACAAATTAGAAATACCAACAAATCATGTGGGTCCCACGTAAATTCACCTGATTTTTCTGAATTAAAGGATATAAGGTTTTAGTGTTTCAGGTTTAGGGAAATGCAACAAAACAATAATAGTCAATGATAATGCCTAGGAATATTTCTTACCCGAATTCAAAAGTTTTGAGCCTCAAACTGGCTGTGGAATGTTTTGGGCCTTAAAATTCTTGCGAACCAGTCTTTTTGCATTGTGTCGTCGTGTTTTTGATGAATATCGACGCACTTTCATAAAGTAGAAATACCAAAGAATCATGCGGGTCCAACGCAAATTCACCCGAATTTTCTTAATTGATGTATATAGGGTTTAGGGATTGGGGTTTAGGCTTTACGGTTTAGGGTTTAGGCTTTAGGGAAACGCCAAAAAACCATCAATGGCAGTGATAAGGCTTGGCCATTTTTCGTAACTAAAGTCAACCGTTTTGAGCCTCAAACTGGTTGTGGATTGTTTTGGGTCTTAAAAACTTGCGAACCAGACATTTTGCATTGTGTCGTCGTGTTTTCGATCAATATCCACACAATTTCAGAAATTAGGAATACCAAAAAATCATGTGGGTCCCACGCAAATTCACCAGAATTTTCTGAATTAAAGGATATAGGGTTTAGGGTTTGGGGGTTTTGGTTTTTGTGTTTAAGGTTTAGGGATTAGGATAAGGGTTTAGATTTCAGGGATAAGGGATTAGGGCTTAGGGTTTAGGATTTGGGGATTATGGTTTAGGGAAACGCCAAAAAACCATCAGTGGCAGTGAAAAGGCTTCGACATTTTTCGTACCCGAATTCAACCGTTTTGAGTGTCAAACTTGTGGTGGAAAATTTTGGGCCTTAAAAAAGTTGTGAACCGCTGATTGTGCGTTTTTCGTCATGTTTTCGATAAATATCCACACACTTTTATAAACTAGAAATGCCAACAAATCATGCGGGACCCACGCAAATTCACCCAAATTTTCCGAATTATCATATATAGGGTCTGGGGTTGAGGGTATGGGGTTTAGGGTATAGGAATTAGGGCTTAGGAAAAGGCCACAAAACCATCAATGGCAGTGATAAGGCCATAACAGTCTTCGGACCCGAATTCAACCGTTTAGAGCCTCAAACTCGCGTGGAACGTTTTTGGCCTTAACAAAGTTGCGAACCGGTCATTATGTGTTTTATCGTCGTGTTTTCGAACAATATCCACGTACTTTCATAGAGTCCAAATGCCAACAAATCATTCGAAATTGAAGCATATAGGGCTTAGGGTTGAGGGTTTGGGGTTTTGGGATTATGGTTTAGTTTTTAGGGAAACGCCACAAAACCATCAATGACAGTGATAAGGCCTGACTATTTTCGGACCCGAATTCAACCGTTTTGAGCCTCAAACTAGCTGTGAAACGTTAAGGGCATTAAAATACTTGTGAACCGGTCTTTATGCATTGTGTCGTGGAATTTTTTTATCAATATCCACACACTTTCATAAAGTAGAAATGCCAACATATAATGCGGGTCCTACGCAAATTCACCCTAATTTTCTGAATTGGGGATATAAGATTTAGGCTTTAGTGTTTTGGGTTTAGAGTTTAGGGAAATGAAACAAAACAATAATAGTCAATGATGAGGCATAGAAATTTTTCATACCCGAATTCAACATTTTTGAACCTCAAACTGGTTGTGGAATGTTTTGGGCCTTAAAATTGTTGTGAATCGGTCTTTTTGCATTTGTGTCTTCGTGTTTTCAATCAATATCCACACACTTTCATAAAGTAGAAATTCCAACAAATCATTCGGGTCCAACGCAAATTCATCCGATTTTTCTGAATTGATGTATATAGGGTTTAGGGTTTGGGGTTTAGGCTTTAAGTTTTAGGGTTTACGCTTTACGGGAACGCCAAAAAACCATCAATGGAAGTGATAAGGCTTGCCATTTTTCGGAACCGAATTCAACCGTTTTGAGCCTTAAACTGGTTGTGGAACATTTGGGGTCTTACAAAAGTTGCGAACCAGTCATTTTGCGTTGTGTCATTGTGTTTTCGATCAATATCAACGCAATTTCACAAATTAGAAATACCAGCAAATCATGTGCGTCCCATGCAAATTCACCTGACTTTTCTGAATTAAAGGATATAAAGTTTGGGGCTTAGGTTTAAGTGTTTCAGGTTTAGGGAAATGCAACAAAACAATAATAGTCAATGATAACGCCTAGGAATTTTTCGTACCCGAATTCAACAGTTTTGAGCCTCAAACTGGCTGTGGAATGTTTTGGGCCTTAAAATTCTTGCGAACCGGTCTTTTTGCATTGTGTCGTCGTGTTTTCAATCAATATCCACACACTTTCATAAAGTAAAAATGCCAACGAATCATTCGGGTCCAACGCAAATTCATCCGATTTTTCTGAATTGATGTATATAGGGTTTAGGGTTTAGGCTTTAAGTTTTAGGGTTTAGGCTTTATGGGAACGCCAAAAAATCCATCATCGTAGGAAACCCGCAAACCACAGATCGTAGGAAACCCAGTGATAAGGCTTGGCCATTTTTCGGAACCGAATTCAACCGTTTTGAGACTCAAACTGGTTGTGGAACGTTTTGGGTCTTAAAAACTTGCAAACCAGTCATTTTGCGTTGTGTCATCGTGTTTTCGATCAATATCCACGCAATTTCACAAATTAGAAATACCAACAAATCATGTGGGTCCCACACATATTCACCAGAATTTTCTGAATTTGAGATTATAGGTTTTACGGTTTGGGGTTTAGGTTTTAGTGATTCAGGTTTAGGGATTAGGGATAAGGTTTTAGGGTTTAGGGATAAGGGATTAGGGATTAGGGTTGAGGGTTTGGGGTTTTGGGATTATGGTTTAGTGTTTAGGGAAAAGCCACAAAACCATCAATGACAGTGATAACGCCTGACTATTTTTCGGACCCGAATTCAACTATTTTGAACCTCAAACTAGCTGTGAAACGTTAAGGGCCTTAAAATACATGCGAATCGGTCTTTATGCATTGTGCCGTGGTGTTTTTGATCAATATCCACACACTTTCATAATGTAGAAATGCCAACATATAATGCGGGTCCTACGAAATTCACCCTAATTTTCCGAGTTGGGGATATAAGGTTTAGGCTTTAGGGTTTTGGGTTTAGGGTTTAGGGAAATGCAACAAAACAATAATCAATGATGAGGCCTAGGAATTTTTCGTACCCGAATTCAACAGTTTTGAACCTCAAACTGGTTGTGGAATATTTTGGGCCTTAAAATTGTTGTGAATCGGTCTTTTTGCATTGTGTTGTCGTGTTTTCAATCAATATCCACGCACTTTCTTAAAGTAGAAATGCCAACGAATCATGCGGGTCCAACGCAAATTCACCCGAATTTTCTAAAATGATGTATATAGGGTTTAGGGTTTTGGGTTTAGGCTTTACGGTTTAGAGTTTAGGCTTTAGGGAAACGCCAAAAAACCATCAATGGCAGTGATAAGGCTTGGCCATTTTTTGGAACCGAATTCAACTGTTTTGAGCCTCAAAACTGGTTGTGGAACGTTTTGGGTCTTAAAAAAGTTGCGAACCAGTCATTTTGCGATTTGTCGTCGTGTTTTCGATAAATATCCACACAATTTCACAAATTAGAAATACCAACAAATCATGTGGGTCCCACGCAAATTCACTAGAATTTTCTGAATTAAAGGATATAGGGTTTAGGTTTTAGTGTTTCAAGTTTAGGGATAAGGGTTTAAGGTTTAGGGATAAGGTATTAGGGTTTAGGGCTTAGGATTTGGGGTTTATGGTTTAGTGTTTGTGGTTTAGGGTTTGTGGTTTAGGGAAACGCCACAAAACCATCAATGGCAGTGAAAAGGCTTCGACATTTTTCATACCCAAATTCAATCGGTTTGAGTGTCAAACTTGTTGTGGAACATTTTGGGCCTTAAAAATGTTGTGAACCACTGATTGTGCGTTTTTTCATCGTGTTTTCGATAAAATATCAACACACTTTCATAAAGTAGAAATGCCAACAAATCATGCGGGACCCATGCAAATTCACCCGAATTATCCGAATTAACAGATATAGGGTATGGGTTGAGGGTACGGGGTTTAGGGTATATTAATTAGGGTTTAGGGAAAGGACACAAAACCATCAATGGCAGTGATAAGGTTTTACCTTTCCTCGGACCCGAATTCAACCGTTTTGATCCTTAAACTCGCGGTGGAACTTTTTCGGCCTTAACAAAGTTGCGAACCGGTCATTATGTGTTTTGTCGTCGTGTTTTCGAAGAATATCCACGTACTTTTATAGAGTCGAAATGCCAAGAAATCATTCGGAATTGAAGGATATAGGGCTTAGGGTTGAGGGTTTGGGGTTTTGGGATTATGGTTTAGTGTTTAGGGAAACGCCACAAAACCATCTATGACAATGATAACGCCTGACTATTTTTCGGACCCGAATTCAACCGTTTTGAGCATCAAACTAGCTGTGAAACGTTAAAGGGCTTAAAATACTTGCGAACCGGTCTTTTTGCATTGTGCCGTGGTGTTTTTGATCAATATCCACACACTTTCAAAAAGTAGAAATGCCAACATATAATGCGGGTCCTACGCAAATTCACCCCAATTTTCAGAATTGGGGATATAAGGTTTAGGCTTTACAGTTTTGGGTTTAGGGAAATGCAACAAAACAATAGTAATCAGTGATGAGGCCTGTAACTTTTCGTACCCGGATTCAACAGTTTGGTACCTCAAAATTGTTGTGAATCGGTGTTTTTGCATTGTGTCGTCGTGTTTTCGATCAATATCCACACACTTTCATAAAGTAGAAATGCCAACGAATCATTCGGGTCCAACGCAAATTCACCCAAATTTTCTGAATTGATGTATATAGGGTCTAGGGTTTGGGGTTTAGGCTTTAACTTTTAGGGTTTAGGCTTTAAGGGAACGCCAAAAAACCATCAATGGCAGTGATAAGGCTTGGAAATTTTTCGGAACAGAATTCAACTGTTTTGAGCCTTAAACTGGTTCTGGAACGTTTGGCGTCTTACAAAAGTTGTGAACCAGTCATTTTACGTTGTGTCTTCGTGTTTTCGATCAATATCAACGCAATTCCACAAATTAGAAATACCAACAAATCATGTGGGTCCCATGCAAATTCACCTGATTTTTCTGAATTAAAGGATATAAGGTTTGGGTTTTAGGTTTTAGTGTTTCAGGTTTAGGGAAATGCAACAAAACAATAATAGTCAATGATAATGCCTAGGAATATTTCTTACCCGAATTCAAAAGTTTTGAGCCTCAAACTGGCTGTGGAATGTTTTGGGCCTTAAAATTCTTGCGAACCGGTCTTTTTGCATTGTGTCGTCGTGTTTTTGTTGAATATCGACGCACTTTCATAAAGTAGAAATACCAAAGAATCATGCGGGTCCAACGCAAATTCACCCGAATTTTCTTAATTGATGTATATAGGGTTTAAGGATTGGGGTTTAGGCTTTACGGTTTAGGGTTTAGGCTTTAGGGAAACGCCAAAAAACCATCAACGGCAGTGATAAGGATTGGCCATTTTTCGTAACTAAAGTCAACCGTTTTGAGCCTCAAATTGGTTATGGAACGTTTTGGGTCTTAAAAACTTGCGAACCAGTCATTTTGCGTTGTGTCGTCGTGTTTTCGATCAATATCCACACAATTTCAGAAATTAGGAATACCAAAAAATCATGTGGGTCCCACACAAATTCACCAGAATTTTCTGAAATTAAAGGATATTGGGTTTAGGGTTTGGGGGTTTTGGTTTTTGTGTTTCAGGTTTAGGGATTAGGATAACGGTTTAGATTTCAGGGATAAGGGATTAGGGTTTAGGGTTTAGGGCTTAGGATTTGGGGATTATGGTTCAGGGTTTATGGTTTAGGGAAACGCCAAAAAACCATCAGTGGCAGTGAAAAGCTTCGACATTTTTCGTACCCGAATTCAACCGTTTTGAGTGTCAAACTTGTGGTGGAAAATTTTGGGCCTTAAAAAAGTTGTGAACCGCTGATTGTGCGTTTTTCGTCGTGTTTTCGATAAATATCCACACACTTTTATAAACTAGAAATGCCAACAAATCATGCGGGACCCACGCAAATTCACCTGAATTTTCTGAATTATCATATATAGGGTCTGGGGTTGAGGGTATGGGGTTTAGGGTATAGGAATTAGGGCTTAGGAAAAGGCCACAAAACCATCAATGGCAGTGATAAGGCCATAACATTCTTCGGACCCGAATTCAACCGTTTAGAGCCTCAAACTCGCCGTGGAACGTTTTCGGCCTTAACAAAGTTGCGAACTGGTCATTATTTGTTTTATCGTCGTGTTTACGAAAAATATCCACGTACTTTCATAGAGTCGAAATGCCAACAAATCATTCAAAATTGAAGCATATATGGCTTAGGGTTGAGGGTTTGGGGTTTTGGGATTATGGTTTAGTGTTTAGGGAAACGCCACAAAACCATCAATGACAGTGATAAGGCCTGACTATTTTCGGACCAGAATTCAACCGTTTTGAGCCCCAAACTAGCTGTGAAACGTTAAGGGCCTTAAAATACTTGTGAACCGGTCTTTATGCATTGTGTTGTGGTGTTTTTTATCAATATCCACACACTTTCATAAAGTAGAAATGCCAACATATAATGCGGGTGCTACGCAAATTCACCCTAATTTTCTGAATTGGGGATATAAGATTTAGGCTTTAGTGTTTTGGGTTTAGGGTTTAGGGAAATGAAACAAAACAATAATAGTCAATGATGAGGCATAGGAATTTTTCATACCCAAATTCAACATTTTTGAACCTCAAACTGGTTGTGGAATGTTTTGGGCCTTAAAATTGTTGTTAATCGGTCTTTTTGCATTTGTGTCTTCATGTTTTCAATCAATATACAAACACTTTCATAAAGTAGAAATTCCAACGAATCATTCGGGTCCAACGCAAATTCATGCGATTTTTCTGAATTGATGTATATAGGGTTTAGGGTTTGGGGTTTAGGCTTTAAGTTTTAGGGTTTACGCTTTACGGGAACGCCAAAAAACCATCAATGGAAGTGATAAGGCTTGCCATTTTTCGGAACCGAATTCAACCGTTTTGAGCCTTAAACTGGTTGTGGAACATTTGGGGTTTTACAAAAGTTGCGAATCAGTCATTTTGCGTTGTGTCGTTGTGTTTTTGATCAATATCAACGCAATTTCACAAATTAGAAATACCAACAAATCATGTGGGTCCCATGCAAATTCACCTGATTTTTCTGAATTAAAGGATATAAAGTTTGGGGTTTAGGTTTTAGTGTTTCAGGTTTAGGGAAATGAAACAAAACAATAATAGTCTATGATTACGCCTAGAAATTTTTCGTACCCGAATTCAACAGTTTTAAGCCTAAAACTGGCTGTGGAATGTTTTGGGCTTTAAAATTGTTGCGAACCGGTCTTTTTGCATTGTGTCGTCGTGTTTTTGATGAATATCGACGCACTTTCATCAAGTAGAAATGCCAAAGAATCATGCGGGTCCAACGCAAATTCACCCGAATTTTCTGAATTGATGTATATAGGGTTTAGGGTTTGGGGTTTTGGCTTTACGGTTTAGGGCTTAGGCTTTAGGGAATAGCCAAAAAACCATCAATGGCAGTGATAAGGCTTGGCCATTTTTTGTAACCGAATTCAACCGTTTTGAGACTCAAACTGGTTGTGGAACGTTTTGGGTCTTAAAAACTTGCGAACCAGTCATTTTGATTTGTGTCATCGTGTTTTCGACCAATATCCACGCAATTTCACAAATTAGAAATACCAACAAATCATGTGGGTCCCACGCAAATTCACCAGAATTTTCTGAATTTGAGGTTATAGGGTTTACGGTTTGGGGTTTAGGTTTTAGTGTTTCAGGTTTAGGGATTAGGGATAAGGTTTTAGGCTTTAGGGATAAGGGATTAGGGTTAAGGGCTTAGGGTTAAAGGTTTGGGGTTTTGGGATTATGGTTTAGTGTTTAGGGAAAAGCCACAAAACCATCAATGACAGTGATAACGCCTAACTATTTTTCGGACCCGAATTCAACTATTTTGAACCTCAAACTAGCTGTGAAACGTTAAGGGCCTTAAAATACATGTGAATCGGTCTTTATGCATTGTGCCGTGGTGTTTTTGATCAATATCCACACACTTTCATTATGTAGAAATGCCAAATATAATGCGGGTCCTACGAAATTCACCCTAATTTTTCGAGTTGGGGATATAAGATTTAGGCTTTAGGGTTTTGGGTTTAAGGTTTAGGGAAATGCAACAAAACAATAATCAATGATGAGGCCTAGGAATTTTTCGTACCCGAATTCAACAGTTTTGAACCTCAAACTGGTTGTGGAATATTTTGGGCCTTAAAATTGTTGTGAATCGGTCTTTTTGCATTGTGTCGTCATGTTTTCGATCAATATCCACGCACTTTCATAAAGTAGAAATGCCAACGAATCATGCGGGTCCAAAGCAAATTCACCCGAATTTTCTAAAATGATGTATATAGGGCTTAGGGTTTTGGGTTTAGGCTTTACGGTTTAGAGTTTAGGCTTTAGGGAAACGCCAAAAAATCATCAATGGTAGTGATAAGGCTTGGCCATTTTTTGGAACCGAATTCAACTATTTTGAGCCTCAAAACTGGTTGTGGAACGTTTTGGGTCATAAAAAAGTTGCGAACCAGTCATTTTGCGATTTGTCGTCGTGTTTTCGATAAATATCCACACAATTTCACAAATTAGAAATACCAACAAATCATGTGGGTCCCACGCAAATTCACTAGAATTTTCTGAATTAAAGGATATAGGGATTAGGGTTTAGGGTTTAGGGATTAGGTTTTAGGGTTTATGTGATTTGTCATCTTGTTTTCGAACAATATCAACACACTTTTATAAAGTAAAAATGCCAACGAATCATTCGGGTGCAACGCAAATTCATCCGATTTTTCTGAATTGATGTATATAGGGTTTAGGCTTTAAGTTTTAGGGTTTAGGCTTTATGGGAACGCCAAAAAATCCATCAATGGCAGTGATAAGGCTTGGCCATTTTTCGGAAACGAATTCAACTGTTTTGAGCCTTAAACTAGCTGTGAAATGTTATGGGTCTTACAAAAGTTGCAAACCAGTCATTTTGCGTTGTGACGTCGTGTTTTCGATCAATATCAACGCAATTTCACAAATTAGAAATACCAACAAATCATGCGGGTCCCATGCAAATTCACCTGATTTTTCTGAATTAAAGGATATAAAGTTTAGGGTTTAGGTTTTAGTGTTTCAGGTTTAGGGAAATGAAACAAAACAATAATAGTCAATGATTACGCCTAGAAATTTTCGTACCCGAATTCAACAGTTTTAAGCCTCAAACTGGCTGTGGAATGTTTTGGGCTTTAAAATTGTTGCGAACTGGTCTTTTTTCATTGTGTCGTCGTGTTTTTGATGAATATTGACGCACTTTCATCAAGTAGAAATGCCAAAGAATCATGCGGGTCCAACGCAAATTCACCCGAATTTTCTGAATTGATGTATATAGGGTTTAGGGTTTGGGGTTTAGGCTTTACGGTTTAGGGCTTAGGCTTTAGGGAATAGCCAAAAAACCATCAATGGCAGTGATAAGGCTTGGCCATTTTTTGTAACCGAATTCAACCGTTTTGAGACTCAAACTGGTTGTGGAACGTTTTGGGTCTTTAAAACTTGCGAACCAGTCATTTTGATTTGTGTCATCGTGTTTTCGACCAATATCCACGCAATTTCACAAATTAGAAATACCAACAAATCATGTGGGTCCCACGCAAATTCACCAGAATTTTCTGAATTTGAGGTTATAGGGTTTACGGTTTGGGGTTTAGGTTTTAGTGTTTCAGGTTTAGGGATTAGGGATAAGGTCTTAGGGTTTAGGGATAAGGGATTAGGGTTTAGGGTTTAGGGTTAAGGGTTTGGGGTTTTGGGATTATGGTTTAGTGTTTAGGGAAAAGCCACAAAACCATCAATGACAGTGATAACGCCTAACTATTTTTCGGACCCGAATTCAACAATTTTGAACCTCAAACTAGCTGTGAAACGTTAAGGGCCTTAAAATACATGCGAATCGGTCTTTATGCATTGTGCCGTGGTGTTTTTGATCAATATCCACACACTTTCATAATGTAGAAATGCCAACATATAATGCGGGTCCTACGAAATTCACCCTAATTTTTCGAGTTGGGGATATAAGATTTAGGCTTTAGGGTTTTGCGTTTAGGGTTTAGGGAAATGCAACAAAACAATAATCAATGATGAGGCCTAGGAATTTTTCGTGCCCGAATTCAACAGTTTTGAACCTCAAACTGGTTGTGGAATATTTTGGGCCTTAAAATTGTTGTGAATCGGTCTTTTTGCATTGTGTCGTCGTGTTTTCGATCAATATCCACGCACTTTCATAAAGTAGAAATGCCAACGAATCATGCGGGTCCAACGCAAATTCACCCGAATTTTCTAAAATGATGTATATAGGGTTTAGGGTTTTGGGTTTAGGCTTTACGGTTTAGAGTTTAGGCTTTATGGAAACGCCAAAAAACCATCAATGGTAGTGATAAGGCTTGGCCATTTTTTGGAACCGAATTCAACTATTTTGAGCCTCAATTTTTGCGAACGTTTTGGGTCATAAAAAAGTTGCGAACCAGTCATTTTGCGATTTGTCGTCGTGTTTTCGATAAATATCCACACAATTTCACAAATTAGAAATACCAACAAATCATGTGGGTCCCACGCAAATTCACTAGAATTTTCTGAATTAAAGGATATAGGGATTAGGGTTTAGGGTTTAGGGTTTAGGGATTAGGTTTTAGGGTTTATGTTATTTGTCATCTTGTTTTCGAACAATATCCACGCACTTTCATAAAGTCGAAATGCCAACAAATCATTCGGAATTGAAGTATATATGGCTTAGGGTTGAGGGCTTGAGGTTTTGGGATTATGGTTTACTGTTTAGGGAAATGCCACAAAACCATCAATGGCAGTGATAAGGCCTGACTAATTTTTGGACCCGGATTCAACCGTTTTGAGCCTCAAACTGGCTGTGAAATGTTATGGGCCTTAAAGTAGTTGCGAACCGGTCTTTATGCATTGTGTCGTTTGTGTTTTCAATCAATATCCACACACTTTCAAAAAGTATAAATGCCAACATATAATGCGGGTCCTACGCAAATTCACTCCAATTTTCAGAATTGGGGATATAAAGTTCAGGCTTTAGGGTTTTGGGTGTAGGGAAATGCAACAAAACAATAATAATCAGTGATGAGGCCTAGGAACTTTTCGTACCCGAATTAAAATGTTTTGAGCCTCAAACTGGCTGTGAAATATTTTGGGCCTTAAAATTGTTGAGAACCGGTCTTTTTGCATTGTGTCGACGTGTTCTCGATCAATATCCACACACTTTCATAAAGTAGAAATGCAAACAAATCATTCGGGTCCAACGCAAATTCACCCGAATTTTCTGAATTGTTGTATATAAGGTTTAGGGTTTGGGTTTGGATTTTAGGCTTTAAGGTTTAGGTTTTAGGCTTTAGAGAAATGCCATAAAACCATCAATGGCAGTGATAAGGCTTGGCCATTTTTCGGAACCGAATTCAACCGTTTTGAGCCTCAAACTGGTTGTGAAACGTTTTGGGTCTAAAAAAGGTTTTAGGGAAAGGCCACAAAGCCATCAATGGCAATTATAAGGGCTTGCCATTCTTCGGACCCGAATTCAACCCTTCTGAGCCTCAACCTCTCCGTGGAACATTTTCGGCCTTAAAAAATTTGCGAACGGGTCCTTATGTGATTTGTCGTCGTGTTTTCGAACAATACCTACGCACTTTCATAAATTTGAAATGCCAACAAATCATTAGGAATTGAAGGATATATGGCTTAGGGTTGAGGGTTTGAGGTTTTGGGATTATGGTTTAGTGTTTAGGGAAACGCCACAAAACCATCAATGGCAGTGATAAGGCCTAACTATTTTTACCATAATTCTACCGTTTTGAGCCTCAAACTGTCTGTGAAATGTTATGGGCCTTCAAATAGTTGCGAATCGGTCTTTATCATTGTGTCGTCTGTGTTTTAGATCAATATCCACACACTTTCAAAAAGTAGAAATGCGAACATATAATGCGGGTCGTACGCAAATTCACCCCAATTTTCAGAATTGGGGATATAAGGTTTAGGCTTTACAGTTTTGGGTTTAGGGAAATCCAACAAAACAATAGTAATCAGTGATGAGGCCTGGAACTTTTCGTACCCGGATTCAACAGTTTTGTACCTCAAAATTGTTGTGAATCGGTGTTTTTGCATTGTGTCGTCGTGTTTTCGATCAATATCCACACACTTTCATAAAGTAGAAATGCCAACGAATCATTCGGATCCAACGCAAATTCACCCAAATTTTCTGAATTGATGTATATAGGGTTTAGGGTTTGGGGTTTAGACTTTAAATTTTAGGGTTTAGGCTTTAATGGAACGCCAAAAAGCCATCAATGGCAGTGATAAGGCTTGGAAATTTTTCGGAACAAAATTCAACCGTTTTGAGCCTTAAACTGGTTCCGGAACGTTTGGGGTCTTACAAAAGTTGTGAACCAGTCATTTTACGTTGTGTCGTCGTGTTTTCGATCAATATCAACGCAATTCCACAAATTAGAAATACCAACAAATCATGTGGGTCCCACGTAAATTCACCTGATTTTTCTGAATTAAAGGATATAAGGTTTTAGTGTTTCAGGTTTAGGGAAATGCAACAAAACAATAATAGTCAATGATAATGCCTAGGAATATTTCTTACCCGAATTCAAAAGTTTTGAGCCTCAAACTGGCTGTGGAATGTTTTGGGCCTTAAAATTCTTGCGAACAAGTCTTTTTGCATTGTGTCGTCGTGTTTTTGATGAATATCGACGCACTTTCATAAAGTAGAAATACCAAAGAATCATGCGGGTCCAACGCAAATTCACCCGAATTTTCTTAATTGATGTATATAGAGTTTAGGGATTGGGGTTTAGGCTTTACGGTTTAGGGTTTAGGCTTTAGGAAAACGCCAAAAAACCATCAATGGCAGTGATAAGGCTTGGCCATTTTTCGTAACTAAAGTCAACCGTTTTGAGCCTCAAACTGGGTGTGGATTGTTTTGGGTCTTAAAAACTTGGCGAACCAGACATTTTGCATTGTGTCGTCGTGTTTTCGATCAATATCCACACAATTTCAGAAATTAGGAATACCAAACTAGCTGTGAAACTTTAAAGGGCCTAAAACTAGCTGTGAAACTTTAAAGGGCCTAAAATACTTGCGAACCGGTCTTTATCCATTGTGCCGTGGGTGTTTTTTGATCAATATCCACACACTTTCATAAAGTAGAGATAGCCAACATATAAGTGACGGGTCTCGCAATTCACCCTATTCCGTTCGAATTGGGGATACAAGATTTACGGCTTAGGGTTTTGGGTTAGGGCTTAGGGAATGAACAAAACATAATAGTCAATGAATGAGGCATAGGAATTTTCATACCCGATCTCAACCATTTTGAGCCTTAACTGGCTGTGGAATGTTTTGGGCCTTAAAATTCTGCGAAACCGGGTATTTTATGGCATTTTTTCGTCATGTTTTCGATAAATATCCACACCACTTTTATAAACTAGAAATGCCAACAAATCATGCGGGACCCACGCAAATTCACTCCGAATTTTTCCGAATTATCATATATAGGGTCTGGGGTTAAGGGTATAGGGTTTAGGGTATACGCAAAATATAGGGCTTAGGAAAAGGCCACAAAACCATCAATGGCAGTGATAAGGCCATAGACAGTCTTCGGACCCGAATTCAACCGTTTAGAGCCTCAAACTCGCGTGGAACGTTTTTGGCCTTAACAAAGTTGTGAACCGGTCATGTATGTGTTTTATCGTCGTGTTTTCGAACAATATCCACGTACTTTCATAGAGTCGAAATGCCAACAAATCATTCGAAATTGAAGCATATAGGGCTTAGGGTTGAGGGTTTGGGGTTTTGGGATTATGGTTTAGTTTTTAGGGAAACGCCACAAACCATCAATGACAGTGATAAGGCCTGACTATTTTCGGACCCGAATTCAACTTTTGAGCCTCAAACTAGCTGTGAAACGTTAAGGGCCTTAAAATACATGTGAACGGTCTTTATGCATTGTGTCGTGGTGTTTTTTATCAATATCCACACACTTTCATAAGTAGAAATGCCAACATATAATGCGGGTCCTACGCAAATTCACCCTATTTTCTGAGATTGGGGATATAAGATTTAGGCTTTAGTGTTTTGGGTTTAGGTTTAGGGAAATGCAACAAAACAATAATATCAATGATGAGGCACTAGGAATTTTCGATACCCGAATTCAACTGTTTTGAACCTCAAAATGGTTGTGGAATGTCTGGGCCTTAAAATTGTTGTGAATCTGTCTTTTTGCATTTGTGTCGTCGTGTTTTCGATCAATATCCACGACACTTTCATTAAAGTAGAAATGCCAACGAATCATGCGGGTCCAACGCAAATTCATCCGAATTTTCTGAATGATGTATATAGGGTTTAGGGTTTTGGGTTTAGGCTTTACGTTTTAGAGTTTTGCGCTTTACGGGAAACGCCAAAAAACCATCAATGGCAGTGATAAGGCTTGGCCATTTTTCGGAACCGAATTCAACCGTTTTGAGCCTCAAAACTGGTTGTGGAACAGTTTTGGGTCTTACAAAAGTTGCGAACCAGTCATTTTGCGATTTGTGTCGTCGTGTTTTCGATCAATATCAAACGCAATTTCACAATTAAGAAATACCAGCAAATCATGTGCGTCCCATGCAAATTCAAGCCACTTTTCTGAATTAAAGGAATATAAAGTTGGGGCTAGGTTTAAGTGGTTTTCAGAGGTTTTAGGGAAATGCAACAAAACAATGATAGTCAATGATAACGCCTAGGAATTTTTCGTACCCGAATTCAACAGTTTTGAGCCTCAAACTGGCTGTGTGGGATGTTTTTGAAACTTAAAAATTGTTTGCGAAAACGTTTTTTTTTGCATTTTATTGTCGTGTTTTCGAGGTCAATATCCACGCACTTTCATAAAAGTAGAAAATGCCAACGAATCATTCGGCCCAATGAAAATCACCCGAATTTTCTGATAGGGTTTGGGTTAGGGGTTTAGGCCTTACGGGTTTAGGGTTTAGGGGAAATGCCAAAAACCATCAATGGCCAGTGATTAAAGGCTTGGCCATTTTTCAAAACCGAATTTCAACCGTTTTAAGCCTCAAACTGATTGTTGGAACGTTTTGGGTCTTAACAAAGCTTCGAACCGGGTCATTTGCCGTTTTTGTCGTCGTTGTTTTTGAACCAATATCCACGCACTTTCATAAATTAGAAAATTCCAAACAAATTAATGTGGGTCCTACGCAAAATCACCTGAATTTTTTGAATTAAAGGATATAAGGTTTAGGGTTTGGGGTTTAGGTTTTACTGTTTCAGGTTTTATTAGGGATAAAGGTTTAGGATTATGGATAAGGGATGAGCGTTTAGGTTAGGGTTTATTTAGGGTTTAGAGTTTAGGTATTAGTGTTTTAGAGTTTTGAGGTTTATGGTTTTCAGAAACGCCACAAACAATCAATGGCAGTGAAAAGGCATCGACATTTTTTGTACTCGAATTCGACCGTTTTTGATTTCAAAACTCGTTGTGGAAACATTAGGCATTTAAACATTGTCAACTGTGATTGTGCGTTTTAGGACAGGCCACCAAAACCATCAATGGCAGTGATGAGCGCCTTGCCATTCTTCGGACCCGAATCTAACCGTTTGAGCCTTAAACTCGCCGTGGAATGTTTTCGGGCTTATCAAAGTTGGCGAACGCGTCAGCATGTGTTTTTGTCGTCGTTTTTCAAAAATATCTACAAACTTTCATAAACCCAAAATGCCAACACGAATCATTGGGAATTGAAGGATAAAGGGCTTAGGGTTGTAGGGGCTTGGGGTTTGGGATTATGGTTTATTGTTTAGGGAAACGCCACAAAACCATCAATGGCAGTGATAAGGCCTGACTATTTGGACCGGAATTCAACCGTTCTGAGCCTCAAACTGGCTGTGAAACGT